>APFE031233150.1:0-66057 GCA_000404065.3 Pinus taeda | reverse complement strand
GTGTCTTCAGGGCAGAAAGGTTGATCTCAATCTTTGTGTCAAGTTTTGTCTTGGTGTCTTTTTCGTTCGCATGTCAAGACTATATATTTATGACCATCTTCTTTTCTTACTTTCTGAAAGTTGTTGGTTCACACTTTCTTGAAGGTTGTCTTTTCAATCTTTTGGTCTTTATTGCCAAGCTTTTGTTGCTTCTTTTTTATTGTTAAGATCATTTTGAAATACATTTTTGTTGAGGTCTCACTTGTTTTGTGTTGCAAACTCACAAAGTGTTTCATTTCCTATTCTTCGATCATCAAGTTTCGATCTTGTTTAGAGCACTTTTGAAAAGTCAATTTTGTTTTTCTTTTGAAGAAAACTTCTTGAAACATGGTTTTGCTTTCTTGAACTTGGTTTTGATTTAGTTTCCTTTTTATGAGTGTAAGTGCATTTTTATTTGTTTTAAAACTTGCTTTTAGTGTTTGGATGAAATGAGCATCAACAACTTATATTCTATCCAAATATTTTAAGTGGAAAATTAAAAATTGATAAACAAATAACTTTCATTTCTTGATTTAAGAGTAGTTTTGAGTTTTGCATCAGAATGTATTAGGATAAATTTGTGCATCTTTTTAGGCATCCATAGTTTTGTTAATTTTTGTGAGTGTGAAGCTTGAGTAAAAGAAAAGAAAAGAAAAAATTGTTATTTTCTTTGAATTTCCTCTGAACCTAGTAGAAATTTCTTTTGTCGGAAAACAAAAACAAGTGCATTTGCATATAGTTTGGTTTTTATTAATTTATTTTGCGTCAAAACACCACTAGTTTCACTTCTACTTATCCCTTGACTTAAAGAAAAACCCATTTAAAAACAAGCGCTAATTAAAATATACTTGAACTTTTTATAATTGTCAAGTTAGACACACCAACATGTTTTAGGATATTTTAGGGCCTTGGATTAGGCGAGTGGAGAGATAACTCTCCAAGGCCATTTAAACTGTCAAACATAGGAGTCTGAATAGTGAGTGAAAATCCAATAGCGTTAGGGAGACTAGGAAAGCTCCAGATCTGGGAGTTAAGCACGAGGGGTTTTGAAGACATGGAAGAGAGATACCCCCTCTCCTACTTGTCCGATCTTACCTCAAGACTATTTCACCTGGATCCTAATACGAGTTGGTAACCTTAGATGCTACGCCTAGGGACCTACACAGGTGGCTATGGAGGGGAATCCTATGGCACCTAAGGTCGATGTTGTATCACTCTCAATGGTACTACTGGAGGGCACCCTTGCGAAGCTTGGGGGCTTGCACCAGCATAGGCTGTTGTTAAGAGGTTAGCATAACTTCCTCTGTTACCTTTGCTGATAGGACTGGGCCGTCACTATCCCAGACTATCTTCAAAAGGCCCCTTCACTTTCTTGTATTTTGGTGTCTGGTCCTCATCACCCGGAGCAGAAATATTCTAAAGTTGTTTGATTGGATGATATATTTTAGGGACTTTATCTTGTGCTCTCTGTGCTCCTAGTTGGCCTAGCTTTCAATTTTTTGAGTCTTTAGTTATATCTTAATCAAAAATTCAAAGTGGCTGACCGATCACCTAGACAGTCTTGAAGACTTCATGGTCTTTCACCACCAAGTTTAGAGCCTTCTCCTAGAAGGCATAGAGGGAATACCGCCGGTGGGTTTCATCCTGTGGCAGCTGACACATCAGGGATTGATCCTCCTCTTGGGGGACTTAGTGTTCATAATAGGCCTGGTATTTCCACAGAACAAGAGAGGAACACTCCAGTTCTTTCTCGAGTTCTCTTTCAAACGGAAGATAACATAGAAGTAGAATAACTCCCAAAGCCGTTAGTGGCTCCGAATTCTCCCTTACCTTCTAGTTATCCAGAAATATTACGATACATTGGGACTCCGACGCATAGGCCGTCAATTCCAGGTCACATTACGCACTTACCATCGATGACCACTACTGGAAGCATGGTTTCTACTACAAGTGCTACAACTATGTAGACTCCAACATTCGTACAAGGGGGAGGAACGATTTCCATCCCCTCTACTTCTTTATTTGGATATTTTTTTAGTACATCATTAATCGGGTCTACCTCCATTCCTTCTACGAGTGGAAATTCCCAAACCAATGCTTTTAGTTCTAGATTTTTTCTATTTGGCACCCATTCACAGAGTATTCCGTTAGTTCCATTTAGTGCCTCCACATCCATGATGGGTGGATCGACTTCATTCCAGGGTTTTCCTTTCAAAAGTGGTCATATACCACATTCCAACCCAACAGTAGGATCTAGGAATTTTTCTTCAATAGGACAAAGTAGCAATCCTTTTCAAGGTTGGACTAACCCTACGGTTAGTGGCATGGGAACTGGGAATCCATTTTTCGGCCAACAAGGGAATGGGCCATACTCCATGGTTAGTTCGTTTCAAATTATTCCTCCCTTAGCTTCTGCTTGGAATCCTTATCAGGGGTTATCGACTCCTTATAATCCTTTAGGAGGAATCTTCGCCGGTTATGGAGGTCTTGCAGCCGGGGTTGGTCAAACTGTGAGTTTTACTGGACCACAAGGTTCGCCTTTTGGTTCAGCTGGATACTTTGGGTAGCCTGCTGCAATCTAGGCCAATATTTTCAGAACTTTGGGAGCTCCACCCAGTCTGGTTGGAATCCCCAAGGTCCTCCTAGGCTTCCTTTTCTGGCAACTTTGAACTTTCTAGATCTCACGAAATTAATAAACGATCTAATCAAATACAATCAGGCCTGGCCTTCGGTCCCAACCAAACTCCCTTCGGACATTCCAAAATTCGAAGGAAAGGGCGGTGAAGACCCAAGCAACCATGTAACCACATTCCATTTGTGGTGCTCATCAAACTCCCTTATTGATGACTCGATTAGGTTGAGACTTTTTCAACACACCTTGACTGGTAATGTGGCCAAGTGATATATAGAGTTGCCAGGGGGTAGCTTTACATCTTTCGCTGACTTATCTACTATTTTTTTAAATCATTTCCAATTTCCTGTCCGTTATGATGCTGGAACTGAACTTCTGGCCACTTTTCGTCAGGACACGACAACTCACATTCCTTATCCCAACCTTTTCGTCTCCATTCCTGAATATGGTCAGAAATGTGAGTTGCCATGTCCTGACGAAAAGTGGCCAGAAGTTCAGTTCCAGCATCATAACGGGCAGGCATCTGGAAATGATTTAAGAAAATAGTAGCTAAGTCAGTGAAAGATGTAAAGCTGCCCCCTGGCAACTCTATATACCACTTGGCCACATTACCAGTCAAGGTGTGTTGAAAAGGTCTCAACCTAATTGAGTCATCATTAAGGGAATTTGATGAGCACCACAAATGGAATGTGGTTACATGGCCACCTTGGTCTTCACTGCCCTTTCCTTAGAATTTTGGAATGTCCGAAGGGAGTTTGGTTCCTTCACCTACCCTCTTGACTGCATTTGATGGACATTCTCATAGGCTGCATGGGATTATCCCAGCCTTTCCCATATGTGTTGGGGGGGAAGGTTGTTAATATTGAAGTAGAAGTCATTGACGCTAACCTAGACTACAATCTCCTCTTAGGAAGGAACTGGGTATACGAAATGGATGCCATTGTTTCAACTCTATTTCATGTCATCTACTTTCCTCATGAAAGGAAAGTTGTTAAGGTTGACCAATTGGACTTTTGTCCAGTCGATCCTTACGCAACTTCTGACTCTACTATTCCTTTAGTGGATAACCCTCGTCCACCTATTGAGAATCTAGGAGTTGGGATGTATTCTTCATTGATGGGTACCTCTGATTTTCCCTCTCCTATCACTCGAATCAATGTCGTTTCATCATCTAAGGAGTCTCCTCAAGAAGAGTTCTTTCGAACTCATTATTTTTCATACCCTTGGACCTCGCCTTCACCTACGACCACATTAGCTGAAGGAAAAGTCAATGGAATGGCATTACCTATGTCTGTAGCTGAGCTCAGATATCAATTTATCGTTAACTCTGCAGATGACCACTCTACTCCTTTTTCTGAAGAGGAGTTAGATGGTGATGTGGCCCCGGCCTAGACCCTTGATTATACCTCTTCCTTAGATTGCTTAGATACGGTTTTACCTTCTAAAGAAGCAATCCTAGAAGTAATGATGGGTGTAGATCGACCTTGGGAAGATTTACACCATCGTTCATATTTTCTTCCTCCATTGCAGGAAGTAGAATCTAGGTTCTCCGAGCTCTTTACTAGTGATGTTTGTACGATATCAAATCCTTTGCTTCCAGCACACTTTCGTGCCGAAGGTAATATGTTGGTGATTTCAAAAATGATATATATAAACATCTCTACGGACCCTAACATGATTGAGAATATCTTCATCAGAATCGAATGTTCCCCTGAAGAAATTCAAATTTACACCAACCTTTTCAAAAAATTTCGAGATGTATTTGCTTGGTCTTATGAAGAAATGCCTAGCATTGATCCTTCTATAGTTCAATATGAGAGATGTATGAAAATGCCAAACCGGTCCATCAAAGGCTTCAACTGGTTAACCCTAGGAAAGTAGCAACCATTAAAGCTGAAGTAGAGAAGCTGCTCAAGGAGGGTTTTATATACCCCGTCCCTCTTACCGATTGGGTTTCTAATCCAGTCCCTGTAGATAAAAAGCAAGGAACAATCCGAGTATGCATCGACTTTAGGGACCTAAACATGGCTTGTTTGAAAGATAATTACCCCACACCATTCATTGATTAGATTATTGACAAGTGTCCTGTAATGAGATTTTTTCCTTCATGGACGGTTTTTCCGGTTATAATCAAATCTCTATCCGTCGTGAAGATCAACATAAGACAACTTTTATATGTCCCTGTGGTACCTTTGCATATAGAAAGATGCCTTTTGGTCTTAAAAATGCTAGAGCTACTTTCCAGCGGGCCATGTCATATGCTTTTGACGACATTAAACATATCATCGAAGCATACTTGGATGATCTCGGTGCTCGTTCTCGAAAAAGAACTGATCACCCTAGTCATCTTCCATTGGTTTTTGAGCGATGTTGTTTTTATAAAATCTGGTTGAATCCCAACAAGTGCATTTTCGTGGTTGCATCTAGTCGGTTATTAGGTTTCATTGTGTCAAATGAAGGGATTAGGGTTGATCCCTTCAAGGTAGAGGCAATAATTTATTTTCCTCCCTCGTCCTTAATTTGGCAACTTCAAAGTCTTCAAGGGAAGGCTAATTTATTAAGACAGTTTATAGCAAATTATGTTGAGATCACTAAAGGGTTTATGCGTTTGCTATGCAAAGGAGTTCCATTCGTATGGGACGACGTTATGCAACGGGCATTCGATGCTTTGAAAAAGGCATTATTCTCTGCCCTGCTTTTGAGTCCACCGGATTATGGTAGGGACTACCTTTTATATCTCACTACAGCAGAATCAACCATTGGTATGGTTCTCATTCAGGAAGACGATGCTCTCACAGAGCATGTGATTTATTATTTGAGCCAAGGTTTGATAGGTCCTGAACTTCGCTATTCTCCAGTTGAGAAGTTGGCCTTGGTAGCTGTCCATGCTATCCTCCGGCTCCGTCATTATATTTTGCTACGCAAAAATTTTGTCTTAGCAATGGTAAATCCATTGCAATTTGTCCTCAATAGGCGATTGATTGGGGGAAAATATAATCGATGGATAGTCATTCTACAAGAATTTGATCTGAGTTCTTGTCTGCCAAGTCTAAGAAATCTATGGTTTTTGCCAAGCTAATTTCTGAGTTTCCTTGTGGAGAGGATACTATTTATGAGAAAAGTTTTCCCAATGAACATTTGTTTCTCATATCTTCACTCGACCCTTGGTATGGAGATATCATTGTCTATCTCCAGACGTTGAAGTTTCCCTCTACTTTCTCTAAGGATGAATGTCGAAAATTACATCACCTGGCTAAAAATTATGTTATCATTGGTGATACATTATATTGTCGAGGGGTTGATTCAATCATTTGGTGTTGTTTAACTTTAGAGGAAGCAGAGTCAGTGCTAAATGACTGCCATAGTGGAGCTTGTGGTGGTCATCTTTCAGGGTTACTACAACTCAGTGTATCGTGCGTGCTGACTATTTTTCGCCTTCGCTCTTCAAAGATTGTGTTGAAGTGGTCAAGCGCTGTCACCTATGTCAAATTTATATTTAGAAGATGTGTGCACATCCAATTCCCCTTTCTCTCGTTGTAACTGTCGATCCTTTTACTAAGTGGGGTATTGATTTTACAACTTGTAATCTGCCTTCAGCAGTGAATCACAAGTATATTATCGTGGTCGTACACTACTTCACAAAGTGGGTTGAGGCCATTCCCACTTATAAAAATGATAGTGAAACAACAGCATTGTTCCTTTTCAATCAAATTATCTCAAGGTTTAGTATCCTGAGAGAGATTGTCACTGACCATGGCAGTCATTTCCAAAATCAACTAATGTCTGACTTGGCTCTCAAATTAGGTTTCTGGAAGGAGCATTCGTCTCCTTATTATCCTCAAGCCAATGGATAGGTCGAGGTAGTAAACAAAACTCTTAAGACAATCCTGTGAAGGATAATTGACAAAAATCGTTCAATTGGCACCTTATGTTGTATCTGACTCTTTGGGCATACCGAACCTCTGTAAAGACTGCTACAGGTTTTACACCTTTTCAGTTATTTTATGGGATGGAATCTATCTTTCCTATCGAATGTGAAATCCCATCCCTTAAGTTAGCTATTGAGCTCCTTCTAGAGACTTCTAGTCTCGAAGAGCGCCTTCTTCACTTGGAACATCTCGATGAGCAGCGTCGAGATGCCGCCACAAGAAATGAGGCTCATAAGAAAAGGGTTAAAACTCAGTATGATAAAGTTGTCCATCCTTGAGTCTTTACTTAAGGCGACCTTGTCTTGGTCTATCACCAAGATAAGGACGCCTTGGGGCAGGCAAGTTCAAGCCTATGTGGTACGGTCCCTTCATAATTAAACAAGATTTAGAAAAAGGGTCATATGATTTAGTCGATTTTGAAAGAAACATGTTGGCCGAGCCTTGCAATGGGCTCTACCTCAAGAAGTACTTTGCTTAAGTAGCAACTAGGCAATGGCTTCTTTTTACATTGTGTATATTTGTACATATCTCATCGAGAGTTTTTGATATCAACGCTTTTTGATCTGTTGTGGCAGGTGTTGATGGATGACTTGGTCTATTTTGGATTTGCCGATGGTGCTAGTTGGCACACTCGGAACCTCGCTTCCGCAGCTTGGGTACTCTATTATCCAACTGGTTAGTTGATGGTATCAAGGGGAGTATGCATTGGTCCTGCTTCAAATAATATGGCTAAGTATACTGTCGTCATTAATTTACTATCCGAGGCAATTTCCCATGAAATCGACTCGTTGGTAGTTTATCTTGATTCACAATTGATAGTGTCACAATTGAATAACATTTATCAGGTAAGGGATCCATGTTTTTATCGGTAGTATTTAAGGGTGAGGTTGTTGCAAAGATCATTTACTTATATTAATTATTTGCACATTCCAAGATCTCATAATTGGTTAGCTGATTCTATCACTAATCAAGCCTTAGACTGGCACATCAATCATTCATCATGATAAAATCAAACATCAAAAAGTCAAATTGTATATATATATCATAAACACATCTCGAGTGTACATAGGTCTATCCAAAAAATATACAAAATTGGGACTCAAATTCCCATAATCATGTCCACTATATCTAATTCTCTGGCTTAGGATGAGCGGCTAAGTAGGAAACTACTACATTGGCCACATGCCTAAAAGTGCAAACCCAATATCGTGGCATGGAAACCACATGACACTACATATCTATAGGAAGGTCCTCTGTGGCCGCCATCGGTACTTCATGAGTTAGTCTTAGCAAGTGCTGCTGAACTATGTGTAGAACTTGCTCTATGTCTACAACTGCCTCTTCGGCCCCTCGGCCACGACGTTTGTGCCATGGGAAATCATCTAGTCGTATCAGCCCAATATCTGGAACATGATCATCATATTAGTCATTTGAATACTATCAAAAACATTTTTCAAAATTCATTATTATATTCGAAAAATAAAAAAAAATCATAAAATTAAAAACACTTACCAATGTTGCCCCATGCTACGGTCGGTGGCAATGCTAGATCGGGATCTCCTCGGAAGTCCAACCCAGCATAAGGGTAGTCATCTATGGCGATGATCTGTTGATCCCACCACAAAAAGAAGTCATCGTCAAATGCAGTCTATGGGACGTCCCCAGCTCCTAGACGTTTCATCAGGTCAGCCCACCTCCCCATTCGTGGATCTCGTGGGGTGCTGATTGAAACTAGTACTCTAGGATGAAGTGCAGGGACCCTCTCAAAAAAGAAAGAACACAAAATATTCCCATATCCGAAGTTTTTTGTCTGCCCTCCCTTGATGGAAGTAAGTTGGCTTTTCATGCTAGCTAGAAGAGGAGTACACTAATCGAATACGGTGGTGAGACATCAACCACCACACTCATGGTTGGCCGTGACATCTGGTGTAGAGAAGTTGATCCGTTCACTCTAGCTATAGTGAACACGATTATCCTCAGCAATAGACTCTCCACATGTGTGATTGAAATTTGACTTCCATCCTTTTTTGGATGTCTCGGGCAATAAATATGTACGTAGTCCTCAATCAAGAGACTGCAGCATGTCCTGCCCCTAGCATGAACTACCTCTCCCTTTCTGGAAAGGCCTATGATGAAATAAATATCTTCCACTTCTATCCTAAGTGGCATCTGGTCAATCATAAATGCATCATCCTCGACACTCCAGTAATCAATGAGCATCTCAAGCAGACATGTGTTTGCTTTCATATTTGGAAATTTAAAGAATTTTTGCAAGCCACATCCCCATAAGATATCCAAAGCATTAGGATCATTCATGACCTCATCATCCACTGCGGTATGCTCTCTTTCTCACCAAGTGATTGGCATCCTGAAGAAAAAATGAATTTGGACTGTTAGTTTTTTTGTTTGAAATGTTTGTGGCATATATGCGGGTCCATTTACACACAGTTGCGTGTAGGGCTCACATGTACGCGGGTTTCATATTTCCAACCCACATATTTGTCATGGTGAAAGTTTTGGCAAAAACTTCAATGGTAAAACATAAATTAAAAATTCTAAAACTAGTCACAATTGATTGCAAGTCAAGTATAAGATTTACCTAGGGATTTTGGAAGAATCTGAATGGTTGAATTTGACATATGAAAAGTTTTCTCCTTTTGCTCCACTTCTCTACTCTCAAACTCAAATGGTGAAAATGGTGAGTCCAAAAACTCTTTTATATGCTTGAAAATGCAAAAACAATTCAAAGCTTGATTTTGTTTGGTCTCATGTAACTTTTAACTTGGGAGCTTGGAATGTCGAGAATGGTTTGACTTTCACGACATTTTGGATGATTTTTTGACAGTTTTGAGACAGTTCCATGGCTGCTGACCCACCATGGTAGGTATCATTTTCTCACTGGCATATAGGTTAGGGAAGCCATTTTTCCATTGCATTATGCATACTAGCCTCCATTTGTCAATGCTCTTTCCATAGGGTCAACCCCATCGTGTTATGGTTCGTAAACCACCTTCACTCGCCAATTTTTTAAATCATGACATGATGGTAGAGCCATCCTTTTCATGGGCATCGTAGTTAGCACCTCACTGACATTTGTTGCCCATGCTACTCTGACTTGAGTAGGCTCAGGAGTCCTCTAAAGCCCCTCCATGACTTATGCGATGAAGACTCATTCCTCTTTGCTTCTTCGCTTCATTCTGGCCTTATACCTTAGAGGCTCCCTTGTGTTGAGTTGTACTACTACATTGCATTTTGACCATTTGCACCTTTTGGCCTTGATCCGGCTTCACTTGGACTCGTGTTTAAGCTAACTTTTGACCATGACGACTGCAAAATCAAACTTGCATACCTTTGACTTCTACAACTTGACACACCTAGACCTGTGGAAGGAACATACCTTTGAGTGTCTTTGACCAGTTTTCACCTCCCAACATTGAGCATAGGATTGTTCCAATCCCAGGAACTAGATCATCTGCTTCATCGGCACTCGTTCTTTCCACTGCACTATAGCATTCTTTTATTCTTTTTCCAGCATAAACAAAAAGACAAAAAATTATATATTCCAAAAAAGAGCGGGAACGGGACAATATTTTCATTTATTGTTGGTAGCTAGAGTTAGTCATGTCGCCCTTGAACAAAGCACTCAAAACAGAGTCTCCTCTGTTTGGGCGGGATTTAGTTTGACTTAGGTACACCTTAACCTTGTTACTGAGTCAGTTCTCCCCTGATTGGTTATCTCTTCCAATCATATGAAGGGTTCGTTCATGCCTCCTGCATGATGAACTTATACAGAGTCATCATAGCTACCACATAGTCACATTGAGTCGTGCTTTTTGTTCAAGGGAAGTTAGCCTGAGTTAGCCTCTCTGTGGTGTCTCTTGACTCATTTTTTAGTGGGCCATCCCTGGTTTTCTGTATCATGTCTATCATCACATCAGCTATATTGTTCGTTTACTCATGCCGGTTTTGAGAAGGTCTCCATTGACTTCTTGTTGGCGAGTCTTTTCCTTATCGACGACAACATCTTGCTCTGAGGACAGGCCTAGAGTTGTACCCTAGCCCTATTTTCATTATTGATAGGTCACCTTGTGCTCAGCATCGATCAGTATCATGGGTCTTTGACTGGTAGTTTCCATTGTGTTCAACATCAGCGTACATTATCACATATTGGGATTCGTGCAGTACCTCGGTTTCCATTTGACCCTATTGGTGGATACCTCGCCTCTTTGTCAGCTTTCATTATTGGTTGGTTCAGAGGGTTTTTGTCGTGCACTAGCCACATCTTGTGTACACTGGAAACGTACTTCGGTCGGGTTACTACATCTTTTTCGTCTGATTCCTTCCACATTATTGGCCTACAGGTTACACTCACCTAGATTGGTGAAGGATGCCTTAATGCCTTCCTTCTAGTGGATCTTTCCCTATTGACTTCAACTCATTGCTTTGGGGCAAAGATCTAGAGTCCATTTGGAAGTACCTTGGGGTTTGAAGTCATTAGTGGCAAATCCTTTGCTATCAACAATGGGAAACCATCATTGTCTCCTGATTGATAGATTCTTACAGGTGTTCGACTTCAGCTCATCTATTCACACTTGTTAGATTGTATTGGGTACCTTGACGCTCATTATCATTATTGGTGAGTAGTCTTGCATTTGTTAACGATATACATCAATGACCGGTAATCAAATGATTTCTCACATGGTTGAATCTAGATCATTTATTCCCATGATGTAGAAATGTACCACGATGGTCAGTAAGGCCTCAGGTTGTATCAGCATTCATTGGTTCACTTGACAGTTGCTCCTGTTGTTGTTGGTTGATACCACTCCACCTTATGTGTTGCAGTCATTCATGGTGACATTTTATATGCTGGCACCTGAGTTTGAAATGTAGTACCATCTTACTCCATCATGTTCATTTGGTACTGTTTGGGATGAGCCTTTGATATCAACGATCTGATTCATCCTTCAGCATCTTTGACATTCTTATATGTGACATTCAGACATGTACTTGTTCGATCATGATCCGATGATCCATTATGTATTTTCCAGTCCTTTATACTTGTATACATAGTGGATCCACTTGTACTTGATATGCAGACATGTTGTACTTTCTCTGAGCATGGGTATGCCTGCCTCAGACAATGTTTCTTTCTGATCTCCTTCTATGGCTTGGCAGGCTAAACTCTAGTGAAGTCCTTCTCGGTTTTTGAAAAATTTCCTTTCCATGTACTTGCTTAATACATTTCAACCATCATGTACCCCTTCTGACCTCATATATTAGGGGGCATCTCTTATAGCTCCAAATATCACTCTTGAGGTTTGTGATGCTGCACTTATGGCCTAGGGAAACCCCTCCTTCTAGAAGTGGTCCAAAATTTAAAAAATTGTGTTTTATTTCTTATATGCGACATTGCCCTAAGATAAATGCATGTGTACGTGGGCTTGTGCATACCCAACCCACGTATATGTCTTAAAACAATTACAAAAAATAAATCTCCTTAATTTCGGGTAGAGATCATGAGTTTTACCTGTTGAGTACCTATTAGTGCCCATGGCCCAACTGTTCCCAACGAATTCCCAACTAAAAAACTACTTTGGGAGAAGTATAAAAAGGCTTCAATGGGAAGGCCTAAAGGAGGAGAGAAGAGAGAGAAAGATTATTATTTTGAGATTTCCCTGACCAGGTCTGAAGATCGTAGTGCCTCCTGCAATTCCCCCATTTATAGGAAGCCCTTGTTTCCTTGTGCGTTGATGTCTATCTACTGTTTGAGATATCATGGAGTAAGTCATGGAAGGAGTTTGTTAAAGGCTTGAGACTGGACGAATCTGGAGGATGGTTCCACTTGGAGCCTACAAAAGGATGAATCAGGTGAAATTATTCCTTTCTATACTTTATTCGTTTATAATAAAAGAAACACTTGTCTTTATTCATGATACAAATCTTCTTCATGTTTATGATATCCATGTTATGATCCATATGTGAATGGTTGTTTAATTGCATAACTAACTACCTTTCAATATACTATGAAGATGATTTCCTTATGATGTTTAGACCATTTACTGCTGTACTTTCTTGAATTGATTGTTTTGCAGGTTGAAGGAGCAAAAGGAACTCCGAGAGGGTTTGGACCCTGTAAGGATCTTCTCAAATGTAGGACCTCGGGTATGCCCCTTATCGTAGAGTTTGCTTATATTAGCACTATGGCTGCATGGAATGTGTGTTTCTCTGTATAGATAACCTCCGATCTGCTAGGGTATCAACCCAAGACCCTAGCAGAATTTATCCCTTAACAGGCGTATGAAAGTTGTGATGCGTGATGGGTTTTTAAGGTGCACGATCTTGCATCGCATTTTCTTAATTTCGGAAGCTTGGTTATATGATGTCCTCCATTATGCATTGCAATGCAATGTTTTATTGTTAAGAGAACGATTTTATTCGGAACTTATCATGAAACTTAGATTTTTTGGGTTTAGCGGGTGTTTTCCTAAGTTTATGTTAGCATGTTTTATTCAAAGGGAAACATAAGTGCTAGTTTTTATTTTTTTGAAGGGTCCCCATTTATTTAGCTTTATTACGAAAACTAAATAAAAAATGGGGGTTGTTGCTAGCCACAACACATTATTTCGACGCTCGCTGAAGCTATTAGAGCAAAAGAAGCGACAACTGAGGGATATGTCTGAGAGGTGGCTATGGCAGAAGAAGGAGCTGCCTCAGAGCATTCCCCTACAAAAATACCAGCTAAAGTACCAAATTCTCCATGAATGCCTAAGCCAAGGCCTACCCCAACCATGGAGGGTCCCAAGATCAAGAAGGGCAAGTAGGTTTTTCCACCATAGCTAGTGCGCACATCTCCCAAGAAACACCCATAGAAGGTTAAGCTCATTACATAGGAAAAGGGAAAGACAATTAATCTAGAGCCAGAAGAAGAGCAGTTTGAGGACATCCCAATGGATGATGAGGATGTTGGGGTGTAAACAGAGGATGTCGCCATTCTGGGGTCTGACCCCATCACTAAGCTACCTGAGTACGTTCCTTCGTGCAAGGGAAAGACTAATGTGCCCAAAGACATTGATGAGAATAAGTGTTGGCTTCAGGGGGCTTGAACTAGGTTCAACGTTATTTAGCCAAACAAAAATCCCTACACTACTAGCCCTTTTGGTATCAACTCGCAGAGCGTGAACCGAAGTCTCACCCGAAGCAGTATGGGGGGATGCTAGAACCAAGTTTCTGCACCCTTGAGATGGTTGTGATGTCATTTTATTTCAGATATAACTGCCTTCACATAGGTTTCTTAGCCCTATGTTCCACCATTTAATACCTTCACGAAAGGGTACAATTGGTTTTCACGTAGCCCTAATCTATGAATCAGGGACTTTCACACTGCTAGGGCAGTGAACTGTGATATCTCCCAAACTAGGCTAAGTGTCTTACTTATGTTAGTTAGCTTTGGGTAAACAGATATTCTTACTTGCATTCACATAACCAACACATTTACATACATTCACACATCATATAAGCATTATAAGTGAAATTCATACCCAACATAACAAGATGCATAAACAGGAAATAAAGACGTAGAAACTGTAGAATACTTCTCTTTATTGATAATTCTAGATGATTACAGACTCGACCCACCCTGCGCTCATACCTGCAAGGGTCTGTGCATTTAGCTACAAACTTCTACCCTAGGCCTCTGCGCACTCAGCTGCAAATCCTCTACCTATGCTACAACTCGAGACTTAGACTTCTTGCTCTAAGGCTATGAATCTCTCCCTCATATTATCCTCTAACTACTTAGAGCTTAGCTCTTTTTATACAATCCCATGGTCCGTATACCATGGGTAGATATTTTATAGCCAACATTACATTTCCAAAATAAGCGCGGATAAACCTATGAGTCTTTAACACCTATGCACTCCGTAACCACAAAATGCAGAGTATTTAGACTTGGATTATAATATTTGACCAAAATATGGGCTTTTAGCCCTAAAACTACCCTTGGTGGATCCCGCGCCCAACAAGCCTAAAAAACGAACATCGTGACTCACCCTCGAGTCACTTTGCAGGTGTAGATATCTTAGCGTAAAGACCTCCCAGCTCCATTTGGATGACCTCAACCTTGGCAACGCACTGAGCAGCTGCCTGCTGGACTTCTTCCACTCTCTGCTCAGTGATTACTGTTGAACTTCCACCATAAATATTCTACTAATTTTCCTATAGTGTCATGAGCTTTCCTTCAATGGAAGTTGTGATCGTATATGCCTCATCTATCCATGGATGTAGGCACACTTTTAGGACCACTTCTTTGTGCCAAGCAACATCCACTTATTCCTTAAGTTCCTTTGCCTCCTACATCTATGCAAGCCTTTGTGTAAGGGCGACCATTTTCATGGTCCCTTTGACCTTGTGAAATCGTTGTTATAGTTCACGTGCCTCTGTCTCCAGGTGCTCTACATTCGGGTGCTCCTGTAGGGTGGTGAGGACCTTGAATGACTATTCAAAAAGTCATGCACAATCTGCTACTGCACTATTCACTACCACTATTTCCATTGTAATAGTGGTGGCACAATGTTCCTTGACTTTCGGCAGAGTTGAAGGCTGAGGCCTCAACCGCAATTTTGCGATCTGCAGGTTCAGTTCTAGCTGAATCCTGGCCATATTTGTCCGAGTGTCATGCACCCCTGTGGCCAACTTGTGGATGTGCATCTCAACTAGTTCTTTTGTTGAATGTCCAACTCCAGGACCATTCAGCAGGCTTCCTCCACCACCTGTATGATTTTCTTATTCTTTCTCACTGCCTCGTTGCACTACAAGCCCAACTGCTCGATATTGATGCACTACTCGCTCATCACCTGCAAAGCATGACTTAATCTGAAAATGGGGCGCTTAGGCTTCTTGTCTAACTTACAAGAACCTCACCCACTTCCAAAGCTTAATTTTTCCCAAGTCTTTATGGTTAACCAATGTGGAATTAATTAGTGCTTGACATTAAGGTGTATGATTATGTTTATTGTTGACTGTCTATGTGCTTTAAAATTTGCTTTTTATGCTAATATGTAAATAAATATAATAATAACTAATGTAGCAATAAGAAAAACACACAAAAGAGATATTTAATTAGGATTTCAAACAAAAATCTTGGGCTACATCTCCGTGAGCTCTAGTCAGCTCGACTAGGCTCCCTAGGATTATGGTTTAAGTCTTTTTTACAAGCTCTTGGCTCAACTCCTGCTATTTTGCACAGAAACAGTTGGTTTGGACACCATTTTGTCCCTGGCTCTTGAAGCTCTCAATTTTCTGGCTCTCGACTCTCACTTTGGCTCTCAGAAATGGCTCTAGTTCTTGGCTCCGGCTCTTGGCTCTAGCTCTTGGCTCTAGCTCTTGGCTCTAGCTCTGGCTCTTTGGCTCTGGCTCTGGATCTGGCTTTTTGGCTTTGGCTTCTTCAGCTCTCTATCAGTTAATAGCTCTCAGGCTTTTCACTTGACCTCCAAGTGACCCCCTCGACTGCTCCGTGCTCTCACTGGTTGCTCTCTCTAGCTGCTTGCTTAGCTTTATGTGCTCTCCTCTACTCAATTGAGCTCTCTACCTCCTTTAAGGTGGTTTTCCAGCTTTTTGGCTTCCCTAGCCATTTCTCTGTGATTCATTATCCTTTCTATGGCTCTGCAACTTCTCTGCTCCCTGTCTGTTAGACTGGCGATCTGGCTCTATGGCTCTATGGCTTCAAAATCCATCATTTCCTATGAAAACACCTGCTTCAGCATGGATCAATGATCAAGAGTAGTTACAAGAAGAATTGAGGCCGTTTCATAAGCAGAAACCCAAAAATGGGCAAAATCCCAATACACAGAGTTTTATGGAAAATATACTATCGAGCGTATATTTTGGACGTGAAATTCCATTCAATCGCCCCTAAAATCCCTATCGGGTCCATCATTAGGTGTTATCGCATCGCATAGGGAGGAGGCCTAAAAACATCAATACGCAAGAATACAAAGAAATCTCGTGTTTTGCGGACTTCAAAATTTATTAAATATGCATTTTGTAAGGTTTTTCGTTATGCGATAGTTTTTTATTTTTTATTTTGAAGACTTAGAGGGTTTTCAAGATCCATTTTTAGGGGATTTTTCCCCTTTTTCCAAAAGATATAGGGAAACTTCATTTTGTGATAACTTCTTCATCCTAAGTCCATTTTTGCCCATTCAAGTTGCAACAGATTCAGAACGAGATGATCTATGAAATGGGGATATTTCCAAGAATTTCCTTGGACTTTAATTTTTCCTCTATGAGGAACACTTAGACTTAGGAGGCTACCCAAAATCCATTTTGGATTGTGCCTTCCCACTAAAAGAACTTTTGGTCTCCAAAAGACTGACATACTGACCTGAACAGTAAATTAGAGTGACTCACCCTCTTCTTTCAGCCTCCCTACACTTGCCATGCATAGTGCCTCTCAACCAAAGTTTCTGACCATTTCCCTTCTTGGATGGGCTAGTCTTCCTGGGAAGAATTGTCTTCCTCCTTGCCTTCCTACAAAACTCCTACTGAAATGGTCATAGAAGGTAGTTTGAACTTATTTACCTTGATCATTGATCCAAGGTGGCCCAAACCAATGTGAAGTACATCTACTCCACAAAACTTTCATTTGTACCTATTTGACAAGTTATCAACAACAACAGAAATACAGAGAACAACTAGATAGCCTAAACTCCCGCTTCAACAAAATAAATAGATTTCACATCTTGTGAACACCTACATGTCTTACATCTGCATACAAATGATGGATTAGGTAAAAAGCCCACAAAACATGCCTTTAAAACAAAAGACCCTTCAATTCATGCATGTAGAAAAAGACCATTTGGACTCTTTTCCAAAAGATGAAACACTTCATCATTATCCCCATCTAGAAGCCAAGTTAACTTCTTCCAAGTTAAAGTTGCATCACATGCATGTCAAAGCAATCAACCCTGCAAGTTAATTACGCATACATGTTCAAATACCACATCACACTCATGAATTCATTTCATCTTTCAACTTTCACTTAAGCACATTGTGCTTTCAAAGCTGAAATGAAATATAATGTTGTAGCAACAAAGTGAGTCTCTTGTTCAACTTCTCCATTCACCTACTTCGTAAAATACTGCAACTTGCATCTCATCAACAAAGAAATGCAAATATATGCATCAATAGACATGCAATCTTAATTGGATAAGAACTCTAAACATTTCTTACTAATCCATTTCAAAGATACTACCTCCGTCTGCACATCAGCATCAACATGTGAATCATTCTGATACACATCATTCATGGAATATTCCTTTCCATTTCTGCCATCTTCTCTTTCCACTTTCTTCAACATTTGTGAAGCATTGCTGGATTCAGAGTCCAACATTTTTCAACAAGATGCCCTTGCTTATGGTAGTAAGTGCAACACATGTGCATCCTTTTGATAACATGATTTGCCTTGTCCAATGGACCTTTGGCTGCTTGCTTCCTTTCCTTCAAAAGTTTCCTGTATGTGGCCATTCTCTTCCAACATCTAGAATCATAATGGTTATCCAAACCACAAAAGGAACATGCAACTCTTTTCCCATGTCTATGTGGAAATTTATCATGTTTTGCAAAATCAAAAGGAATATGTTTAGAACAAGATTTATACTTGCCTCTTTCAACTTTATTGCCTTCATGAGGAGTTGAAGCAATTGAAGAAGTCGCTCCCTTTGGAACACCATCAATCTCTTCAAGGCTGTTAGAGTTTCCACAACCCTCTGGTTCAAGTGTGTGCTTCTAAACACCTACATCCTACAAATGATGTTTCAAGCCATTGCATTCCTCTTGAGTACAATCTTCACACTTCTGAGGTAGAGGACATGAAATGAAACTCCTTCTTGGGACTGTTTCAATGGCCTTCATGGTAGCTTTGGAACTCCCTCCATAAGACTGTCCATAGCCAAGACCCAAATATTTAGGCCTTTCCTCAACCATTATCAGTTCCACAATACCTTGTGCATGCTTTCCCAAGCCTTATCATTCATATCCCATCTTGGACATTAGCTTCGAACCTATGCCTCTAGTATGTTTTACAAAAGAACCAATACAAGCATTCTTAGAAGAATTTGAAGACAAACTGGAATGGCTTACCTCTTCTTCAAGATGATACTTTACTAAGAATTCTTGGGAAACAAAGAGTTGTGACTCCAAGTCATGCATCCTTTTCAGGTTCATATTTGCAATATGAAGTTGCCTCTCCATTTCCTTCAATTTGTCAAAAATAAACTACTTCTCTTCCTCCGCAGAATTCAACTGCTCTCTATGTATGCTTCTTTTCCTTCCATCCTTATACATTTCTCTCACCATGTCCATCATGATGAACAAGTATTGCTTCATGTCTTCATCAAAGAGTCTTGTGAAGAAATGAGAATTTGAGGACTCACTTGTAGAAGTTTTCACTATGCCAATGAACAAAATAATTTCAAACAAGAATAACAAAGAGCTTATTCAATCAACATTTTGCAACAAACCTCTTGTGCTTCAAGGATTTCCTTGAGGTCCTTTGGGATAGAAGAATGCCTTCAGCCCTTCTTCCTTCTTGTCCTTCCTAGACTAAGCTATCAATAGCCCTCCCTCCATCTCTGCAAACTCAGAAAATAGTCAGTCTGCAAATAAGCATACAATCAACCTCTGACTGTTTAAACAGCTTTTAGACAAGCAATATTTGCTCTGTCAATCAAGAATTCTGATATAACCTTATTTGAAGGTGGGGTTAACCAATCTTAAGCTTTGATGCCACTTAATCTAAAAATGGGGTGCTTAGGCTTCTTGTCTAACTTAGAAGAACCTCTCCCAATTCCAAAGCTTAACTTTTCCCAAGTCCTTATGGTTAACCAATGCAGAATTAATAAGTGCTTGACATTAAGGTGTATGCACATTGCACATGTTTATTGTTGACACCCTATTTGCTTTAAAATCTTATGTTCATGTTGATATGTAAATACATACAATAATGAATAATGAAAGAATAAATAAAACACACAGAAGAGCTACTTAATTAGGAGTTCACCCAAAACTCTTGGGCTATGTCTCCGTAAGCTCTAGTCAACTCAACTAGGCTCTTTGGGATTATGGTTTAAGTCATTTTTACAAGCTCTTGGCTCAACTCCTGCTGTTTTACAAAAAAACAGTGGGTTCAGACGCCATTTTATCCCTAGTTCTTGAAGCTCTCGGCTTTCTGGCTCTCGGCTCTGGCTCTAGCTCTCGGCTTTGGCTCTAGCTCTCAGCTCTGGCTCTAGATCTTGGCTCTAGCTCTTGGCTTTGGCTCTTTGGCTCTGGCTTATTCGACTCTCTGTTAATTAACATTAGTATACAATAATTTATAAATCAACAAGAATGAATAAATTAATAACAAGACTTAGTAACTAATGTAACCAATTTCTCAATTTAATTAAGAGCAACATAATTTACTTGGTAGATAAATAATAATATAAACCCCTAAAAATAAATTAGCAACACATTAGAAATTATAAAAAAGTAACATAATATAATGATACTTATTAATAATAAAACTTATGTATTAGTTCAAGCAACTAAATATAACATCTTATAACTTAACAATTCTATTGAATTAATTAATTAACAATATAATAAACTTATTTTATCAATAATATTATGGACCTTTTAGGAATAAATTACAAAGTAGTACACATCAATAGGGACTTATAAATAGATTACATATTATTACAAGAACTTATTATTTATTTCAAGCAAATAACATATAACCATTCACACTATTTCAATTTTAGATTAATTAGTGAGTAAAAGAACAAGCTTAGGATATAAATAATAATGTAAATAATGGTAAATAATAATATAAATAATATAATAACTAATATAATAAAAGTATATATAGCTTAGAAACTAACTTGGGAAAGTAATAAAATAACATATAACCAATCTCTTTTTTATTTTAGTAAATCAGCAACATAATACATTAATAAATTAATAATATATAAATTAACAATATAATAAAACTTATTATATCCATAACATTATAGACCTTTTAGAAATTAAGTAATAATTAATTACACAATATTAAGTGAATTATAAATAGTTTACATATTATAACATAACCTTTTAAATATTTCAACTAACAACATAAAACCATTCTCACAATTCAAATGTAGATTAATTAATGAATAAAATAACAAACTTATGATATAAATAATAATATAAATAATGATTTATAATAATTAATAAATAATATAAATAATGGTAGATAATGATATAAATAATAATATAAATAATAGTAAATAATAGTAATAAAACAGGCATTTAGTCGGCCAAACTATCTTTACATCAAGCCTATCAGATATTTATCAAAAACCCTTTTCGTTCTTTTCTCCGTATATCAGTCTTGATGATGAGTCTGGTTCTAGACTCGAAACGTCGACCAATATAAAGATGAACATTGTGGAAAATCTGAATTCCTCTCAGAAACCACACCACAGTAATATGAAATCCAAAATAATTTACAGCTCTTAGGCTTTTCACTTGACCTCCAAGTGACCCCCTTGGTTACTCTGCACTTTCGCTGGTTGTTCTCTCTGGCTGCTTCCTTAGCTTTCTATGCTTTCTTTACTCAATTGAGCTCTCTGCCTCCTTTGAGGTGTTTTTCCAGCTTTTTGGCTTCCCTGGTCATTTCTTTGCAATTCATTATCGTTTCTGTGCCTCTGCGGCTTCTTTGCTCCCTGTCAGTTAGACTGGCCATCTAGCTCTGTGGTTCTGTGGCTTCAAAATGTATCATTGCCTATCAAAATGCCTACTTCAGCATGGATCAATGATCAGGAGGAATCGGGATTGTTTCATAGGCAAAAACCCGAAAATGGGCAAAATCCCAATATATAGAGTTTTCCGGAAAATACACTATCGGGTGTGTATTTCAGATGTGAAATTCCATTCAATCACCCCTAAAATCCCTATCAGGTCTGTCATTAGGCATTATCGCATTGCATAGGCAGAAGGCCTGAAAACCTCAATACAGAGGAATACAAAGAAATCCAGTGTTTTCTGGACTTCAAAATTTTTTAAATCCACCTTTTGTAAGGTTTTTCCTTATGCGATATTTTTTTATTTTGAAGACTTATAGGGTTTTTAGGATCCATTTTTAGGGGATTTTGCCCCTTTTTCCAAAGGATAAAGGGTAGCTTCATTTTTTGATAACTTCTGCATCCCAAGTCCATTTTTTCCCATTCAAGTTGTAGCAGATTCAGAACAAGATGATCTTTGCAATGGGGCTATTTCTAGGAACTTCCTTGGAATTTCATTTTTCCTCTGTCAGGAACACTTATAGAAAGGAGTCTATCCAAAATTCATTTTGGATTAGCAACTCTTCTGGACCATAAGTTCTGTGGTGACTCCATCCTGCAAGTGGTGGAGCGTCGAGGGAGCACGTCCATATTCAATCCTACCCCTTTCAGGCTACTGACCGTGGGCCTGTCAGCCTCATTTTCTATAGTAAGTGCCCCATCTGGTAGCAGTATCACGTTGGTCACCCTTGTGTGCAAAATCTCCATGGTAGCTGAAGTGCCGATCGCAAGGCTGGTGGACACTGTGCCAGCCTATGGAGTGCGAGCCTGCAACTCTTGCAGCTCTGTCCGGGGAGTTGTTAATACCAATTGCTACTGACTTCAAACTATTGGAGGGATTTCATGGTGACTGTAGGTTTTAACCCTATACAGAAATTACCTGCATACGAATTCTAAAACAAAGAAAATAAACAATACGAGAGCATAACACATAAAATACATATGCAAAGAGATTTTCCCCTGGATCCCAAAACTGGGACTACCAGCTTGATTTTTCATTATATTCCTTTCAATGTTACAATACATATTTATACATGGTGAAGCATCCAATACCATGGACCGAAAACCATCGTGTCCAAACCATGGACCGAAAACCCATAGGTGTTCGCCCAACCTAATATAGGGTCCAAAAAAAAATTTCCTGGGGCGCTGCCCCGAACCCCATAGAGGGGGGCTACCCGTCCCCCTCAAACCCCTCGGATAGGGGGGGATGCCACCCCCGCTGCGCAATCGGCACAATGAAGGGGGCGCTCCACCCCCCTCTAACCCTTGGTTTGCTATGTAGGTTAGTCGTGGAAAGAATATAACACAACCCAATAGTGACATCCCTCACCATTTCTCCAATATCATGCAAATCCCCCAAAGTGAGGGAGATTTGGTTTAAGGATGTCTTTGAAGCCTTGGTTATCTTTCGTGACACTACCTTCTCTTGTGGTCACTAATGCTTGAGTTGGGTGGATGTTGTTTGTGGGTCTATGCCACATTGTTCTATCAGCTCCTTTATTTCTGCCTCAGCCCTAGGCGAAGGTGACTTTTATACTTCTTTCTCTTCTCCTCCTATCTCCTCATGTTCTTCTAATTTCATGGTGTCGGGCACTGCCTAGGTCTTAGCCTCCGCTTCCTCTTTTCTGCGCTTCTCATCCAACTGTACCATTGTGAGCTTTGTTTCTTCCTTCTTACACTGCATGGTTGACTTGTTCATTTTCGCCGCTGAGCTTATTATAGTGTGCCACTCTGGTGGCCAAGACTCAAGGACTACAAAGATAGAATCATCTGTTACCAGATAAGGTAAGCTATGCCATGTCTTCGTGGGGTCCTTCTACATCCTAATAAAGACATGGTGGAAATCTGCTTTGAGCTATGTAAAGCTCTGCAAACTACCATATACTTTAGGCGACAACTGTGACTTGTGATTGATCCCCATCCAAATACTCATCTTCATCAAGATCAAAAAGATCTTTCTTTCTTTTATGCATTACACGTCCTTGGTCACCCACAGTGAAGCATACTTTGTTGGCTCTGGAAGGTTTGGTACTACTGAATGGAATTGGTTGTCTTTTGGTAGCTCCCATGCCATCACTATAATCGACAAGGAGAGCCACACATAGTGGAATGTCTTGCCTTGCAACTATGCCTCACAATAGTTCGCAAGGAATTTTCCGCATAAATAATTTGCCAAGTTCAACTAGACTTCTTTAGTGCATTGGGCTACTAGTGCAATCACAGGTGTAGGCACCTCATCCGCACGACACTTTTGCATCACCTTCCCTACTAATATTTGCATTGCTACCTTGACTGCAGGGTTGTTAATGATGGATATGGCATATCCCCGCTTCTTCTTCTCCAACTTGAATTTATTCTTCATAGCTTTCATGAGGGCTAACTCACCACCTTTTCCTTCTAATATATTGGCTAGAACCTCCCCTAAGTAAGGCACCCATGTGATTCGATGGATCAAGTTGTATGTGATGGGAATGGGCTCCTCCAACCATAAACACCCATCATGCACCAAGTAGAGCAGCTATCTGATGATGAAGATAGTCCCTAGGGCACACTGGTAATGCGCTACCTAGAGCAGGTTGAGCAACTCGAATTTCTCTACACCCTTGAGCCATGTTTGCAGGTCCAATTTGATCGTTCCAACAATCATGTCAATCAATTAGTGCATTAGCTGCTCAGTCACTAAATGCGGGAATTTCTCGTGATCTGCGAGGTCCTAATCTTTGAAATTTAGTATAGGAACCTGCCCTAAGCATGGCCCCTAAAAAACATTGTCATCCAGGAGCAACAGAGTTTGTAGGGAGCTTTTTCTCTCTTCTATGTCCTTTGGCACCTTGGCTTTTCCCTTGTGCAAAGGAACATATTCTAGTAACCTAGTAATAGGGTCCACATCCTGGGTTTCAACTTCCATTTCCAAATCCTCCTCATCTGCTAGGATTTATTTTGATTATTCCACATCTGCTAGGATTTATTTTGATTATTCCTCATCTTCCTCTAGATTAATGGCCTTCCCCCTTTCCTACAAAGTGATATTGGTCCTCTGTGGGTTTCTTGGTGAGATACACACTGGTATCATAGTTTTCTTATCCTTCTTTAGTCTTTGTGTCTTGGGTGATTTAGGGACTTCGACTACCACTTTGGCACTCTTTGGCGGAGCTTCTACTACCTCAATTTCTTGTGTAGCTTCCTTGGATGTCATTGCTTCTGTGTCCATGGATTTCACGTGTGTCAACATAATTCTATTCATGAGGTTCTATGTCTCCTTCGACAATCTCTCAAATGCTAAACTTGCTCTCAAAGCCTCAAAATTTACACGGTCCATACACACCTGGTAACACGACAACTAAATTTTCAAAATGCCAAGTGTTTTTTGCTGGACAACCATTTGTTTTTTATAGGGCCTGTTGAATTCAAATCCAACCATTCCCCCCACATTTGGCCCATTAATGATAGATTGGCAGCATATTTTCAAGAATCTAATCCATAAATTTCACCTTAAATGCTTGTTGCCCACTCCATTTGGCCACAATCCAACCATCAAATCATGAACAATGACTTTAACTATCACTTTTAGGTAGAGATGCACACTATTTCCATGAGTAGCACAGATGCCTTCGTGCTATCGCAGACCCTATGACACTTCCCTACTTCGTGCAATCCTAAAATCTTGCAGCTCCCTAACCCGAGTAGTGTAGTTTATAGTCCCGTTGCTCCTTTCTGCTGCCTGGAGTGCTAAGACTGTGCTACTTTCATTTAGTCACGTGGCTAGACCACCGGTGTATGGCTTCAAGCAACTGCCATTCACCTTTCCTGGGAAGGGTTCTCCATTTAACTTTACTAGCTGTACCGCTCCTCCATCAGTAATATTCTTAATAATAGAAGGCCCTAACCAGTGCATCCTAAATTTTCCAGGGAATTGATCAAACTTACTATCATACAACAAAACCATATCATTTACCTTAAATTTGTGTAACTTTATGTGTCAATCATGCCATTCCTTTTCACGATGCTTTTGGACCTGTTAGTGAAACCTAGCCAAAAAAAAAAATTCTTCGAGCTCATCTAGCTATATGAGCCTCTCTTCCAGGGCTCTACGATCTGCCATACTTGTGAGCATTGTTATGTACAGAATAGGCATGATATATTCCATAGGCATTACAACTTCCACACCATAGACAAGACTAAAAGGGGTTTGTCCCATCATCTCTCTGCATGTTGTTCGATAAGCCCATAATACTGCAGGTATGAATAGGTCCCAATCACTTCACTGAGCATTGAAAACCTTGGTCAGCATGTTTTCAAGCACTTCGTTGAATGCCTCCACTATCCCGTTAGCCTATGGGTGATAAGGTGTGCTCCTCTAGTGATATACCTGAAATTCATCCATTAGTGAGTTGATCATGTCATTCAGGAAGTGCTTACCATGATCACTCATTAAGATCCTTGGACCTCCAAATCGTGTCAGTACATGCTCAAATAAGAACTTTGTGGCCGTCACACTCATGCAATCCTTTACCAGCTACGTTTCTTCCCAACGAGTCAAATACATCATCGCAGTGATAATGTACCTCGCCACTGCCTTCCCTTATTGCTGAATGGGTCCTACAAAATCGATTGCCCACTTCTTGAAAGGTTGTAACGTAATTTGTTGATTCAAAGGCATTTTATCCCTCCATGATGGCCTTCCTATTCTTTGACATACATTATATGCCTTGCAATATGATTTTGAGTCTTGATGAAGGGTTAGCCACCATAAACTTGCACGTAGAATCTTCTATGTGGTTTCTCTCCTTGCATAATGTCCTCCCGCGGCATCTCCATGAGTGTCTGTGAAGATGCTACTTCATTCGAGCTCAGGTACATATCGTCGCAATATCTCATTAGTCCCCATCTTGTATAAATGCCCAGTAATGACAGAGAAATCTGCCACATGCACCACTAATTCCTTCTTTTGTTGGATAAAGTATCCTTCTAGTACAGTTCTTGTCGTTAGGAAGTATATTATATCCTCAAAATGACCATCTTCGACATGTACTACAAATAGATGCGCATCAGGCAATCCTTCTTCCAAGTTAGTAGGTTCCCCCCATGTTTCGATGTGCGATAGATGATTTGGTCCCACGTTCAATCACCCAAGCTTCACAACAACTTCAAAATCATACTCTTGGAACAATAAGATCCATCTACATATTCACCCCCACAACATAGGCTTATTGACTAGGTATTTCAGTGCAGAGTGATCTGTATATATTTTAAAATGTCCTCCTACCAAGTAGTTCCAATACTTCTAGATCACATGCGCCATATCTAGTCCCTCGCATCTACTGCTAGAGTAGTTCTTTTCTGATTTAGATAACCTATGGCTTGCAAACGCGATAGTGTGGTCCAAGCCTTCTTCACCATCCTCTACTAGTACTACCCCCAGTGCTATACATGATGCATCAACATGTACATGAAACTCTTTCTTCCTGTCCAGGAAGACTAGAATTGGCGCGATAACCATCTTTTCTTTCAATATATCCAAGATTTTCTTACAGTCATCATTCTAGCAGAATGTGACATCCTTCTTCAACAATTTTTCCATCAGCACGGTGTTCTGTGCATAGCTTTTGATAAACTTACTGTAATATCCCATATGTCCCTAAGTAACACGCAGTTATTTCACACTCCTCGGCACTTCCAAGTTCAATGTCACCATGATCTTTGCGAGGTCTACCATCATTCCTTGTATGCAAACCACATGCCCCAATAGGTTCCCAAAAGGAATGCAAACAAAACACTTCTTGAGATTGAGTGTGATCTGGTACCTTCGACAGGTATCGAGCATCAAGCGCAAGCTTGCTACGTGGCACTTAAACAACCCAAATACAGTCCAGTCATCAAAATATACCTCCAGGAACTTATGAATAAATTCCTTCAATGCTGCAACAACCACGCGTGAAAAGATAACAGGCTCATTCTTCAATCCAAATGGTATTACGGTGTATTGAAAACAACCCACTCAGTCACGAATGTTTTCTTGCTCCTATCCTCCTATGTGACTTTGATTTGGTGGTACTAAAGAACCCATCAGTGAAGGTATATGATTCCTGGCCACCTACGTTTTCCAACACTTCATCCATGAATGGAGTCAGGAAAGGATCATGCACACAAGCGTCATTCACTTTTCACAGATCCACCCATATCCTTATCTCATCCTTCTGCTTTTTCTCTTGCACCACCATAGGGCTTACCCAATCGGATTCTTCCACAGGCTCAATGATTCCTACCACTAGCATCTTTTCTAGCACTGAGCAGAACTTCTCCTTGTATTTCAGATTGAGGTGGTAAGGCCTCTACTTAACTGGCTTCATGTCAGGTTTTAACGTGATCTTCATCACTCCTAGATCTCCAATTATTCCTTTCAAATCCATAAACTTGGTAGGGAATAAGTCTTGGTATTCACAAAGTAATTTGATGACCTTATCCATCGTCACATCATCCCAGTAGTCTCCAAGCTTCGTGAATTAAGGTTCTTCCTCTGTACCAATGTTCACCTATTTAGTTTTCGCTGGTGTGGTTATATCAGGGTTCTCAATTTATGGTCCTTGAAGCACACGATGGCCTTCTATTTCTAGAATGTTAATCTTCCGCGGATCATCATCCTCATCTTCAGCAGTTACATTATAAAATTTGAGTGTGTGACTCAGCTCAGTACCCCATTCAGGCTTAATCAGGTCTAAAGGATCTTACAATATCCTAAAGATGGCTGCTTTCACCTCTTGTAGCGCTTCATCAATACTTTCAAACACATCCTCAAAACTGAATGTCATCATGAATCCTTTGCGCAGGATATCCCATTCACCTATCCCATGGCGGAGCTCTGTTTTTATATACCAATTCATTGGGATAACATCCAAGGTATGATAGAATAGGTGCACCCACTCAGGTTGGGGATTTTCTCCATAAACCTGTGTCTATTTGGCCAGATGCGTGTGTGGATCATTTTTCCCATCATACTTGTCTGGTAGTTGCATCTTAGGTTTCCCAAATCATGTTCTCATCATCCTCCTACATTTGTGCCAATCATCAAAGCTTCCCTTGTGTAGTTCCCAGTCCAAGGCCTAGAAGTGCTACTTTTCTAGCACCTCCCTTCAAATGCATCCAAAAACATATCTACCTCATTTAGACCATCATAAATATATAGATTTCTTTCCTCCAGTGAAACACAACGCAGGGACAGGGTCATCATGTTGCAATTCAGCGTAGTTACTTCATGTAACCTATTCTGCTAGCATTTTATTTCTTAGTCGAAGTCCAAAGTGCAGGAACTTTTGCAATCCCATGTAATCTATCCATCTCAAGTGGGTTTCACCCAATATTGGTCTCGCGTTGTTATCTTATATATGTTGAGCATTAGAAAAGGTATGTAATTGCCACTTATTTTGTTATCTTTTCCTTTAATTCATAACTTCTTTACATTATGAGATGGGCATACGATGAAGGATTATGATAAAGTTTAAGAATATTTGTAAGTAACCTAAAATGACTAATTATTACCTTTTTCTATGCAGAAAATGAAGAAAATGGAAGATCGCCATCTTAAAGAAAAAGACAAAGCAAAACCGATTATTGTCCCTTTGATAGGGAACCGCATCCAGACAAGATAATTTAGATCAAAGCGCATGATCCAAGAAAAGGAAGAAGAAATACCATATCTTCACAAGAGGATGTAAGAGATAACTAAAGGATAAGGATAGGGTGAATCCCTCAAGATCCTTTGATCCTAAGGGATCACTACCTTTAGAATCTCTGTATCTTTGGTATTTCCGCCTAGCCACTATAAAAAGGGACAACACTGCTAGCCAAAGGGGATTATTGTTGTTTTATGAAACTTGTTGTTGCAAATCAAACTTTGGTAATCAAATCCCTTTAAAGAGCAATTACTATAACTTTGTTTTCATGATTAATACATAAATCGCGCTTCTGTTCTGTTTTTGATTCTGGAGTAACTGCAACAGTGAGTACCTGGAGGCTAAGGGCCTGGCCCTAGTGGATCACTTGCTTCCCGTACCATTATTTTCCAATTCCAAGTCATGCGTGGTTTGATTTATCTTACTTTTTTAATTTAGTAATCTGTTGTTCCTTGTTATTTCATTTACTGGATCTGTTATATTTAATTTTCCTTTGTATAGTAAGGTTATTTTATGCAACTAAAATGTTATGTTGTTCATTCTGAAATTGTATCATGTTGCTATTCCTTTACAGATTGATATTACTATGTAACATTCATGTTCCTTTACAGATTAACATTACTGTTCGTTTACAAAGTAACATTGATGTGCATTTACAGATCGATATTGTTGTTTATTTAGCTATGTTTTACCTCTAAGTGTGATTGTTGTTCATTTGAATTGTCATTCCATCACAACTACAATTGTTGTTTCTCTACAACTGTGGTTAATATTGATTATGCTAAACTTAGATTACTCATTTCATCATAATAGATTCGCCTGTGTATTAACATTTGATTTAGTTCGTTATGTGTTTAATTTGATTCAGTTTGTTGTTCAATATTTCCTAGACTTATTTAAGCTTGTTGTTCCATTCGTGGTTTGTTGTTCATCTACTAGTTAAAGTTGCTACTCGATTCCCTTAGATTACGATTTCTTCTTAATTCATTCCTGTATGTTAAATCTTTTCTGCTCAATCTGTTCAATAGATTAGTTGATGTTCCCTTTTCTATTAGTTGAAGTATCATTTCAAATAATTGTTTTGGTGTGAAGAGAACGATCTACAACTGTAGTGAACATTGACTATTGCTATCTGGTTCCCAGATTGGAGATCTTCTCTTCGATTGCTTTTCATTTGCATCAGTTTACAAAGGGAAGAGTTACCATTACTACACCCTTGACTGATGAGTGTTGTAGATTCTTAAATAAATGATTTAGTTACAAACCATTTCAATTTCTTGCCATTACATTCAAAGTTTGTTTCCAACATTTATTTACTTTTGTGAAAGCACTATACTACTACCATTACTCTTGACAAGTGATTGCCTCAGAATGAGTACACTCTTGAGATAACAAAGCATACCTTGATTGATAATTAATGTAGGGTAAATAGAGGTTAAAAATACCCTTTTTACTGCTGAACATTTTGGCATCGTTGTCGGGGAAGAGTGTAGCCATTTGTTTCTTTTGAGAGTAGTGTAAGTACCTGCTAGGAGAGAATTGGGTTTTAGAAACGGAAGGTAAGAACCTATGTACAGAGCATATAACAGCCCTACTCCACCGCCCGCTTTCATGCAGGTTTGTTGTTATTTTGGGAAGAAATCAACATTTAATTTGTGTGCATGACTAAGTAGAAAAAGCCTAAAAAGAATCCTAAACCACTACCCAAGCCTGATAAAGCTAAGGGGCCAGTGACCCTTGGTCGATCGACCTTTATAGACGAAATCCTTAAAAAATCAGAATCTCAACCTTCAGTAGGGTCTAGAAACGTTGCTTCTAGACAACCTACTAGTTCCCTTCAGGCCACTAGATCACCATCTGTAGCCTTTTCTAAGGTGCACAACCAAACTGAGGAGCAAGATGTTCAAGAAATTGAGAACTCTAGCCCAAAATCATTGCAAGAAGGGAACCTTAGTAATCTCCACGAAGGGAGAGGAGAAATAGGGGAAACTGAAGAACCAAGATCTCCTCTTTGAATAATTTAGCCATTAAGTAGCCCGGAGAAGGGAAGTGCTATAAAAATCATCCAAAATGACGTTGAAGAAACCTAAGAGAAAAAATCCCCCCAAACATTAGGAACTCTCATCATCCCAGACAAAGGAAGTGTTGTTAAGGCCATTCCTGTTAAAGCCATTCCTGCTCCGTCTAAACAGCCTAGGAATACCCTCCTAGAAATCCTGGAAGGTTATTGGCATATATTTGACCAAATGGCCCAGAACTAGCAAACCCCCAAAACCTCTACACTGCAATATTCATTGTAGATACTGCAATTAATGCACCTATGAAGGAAATTCCTCTCCAGCATATCCCTACATTTCATGGCCTAACATCGGAAGACCTAGATGCATTTTTGCTTGAATTAGATGTGCTATGCAGGGGATATGACCATACCACCAATCCCCAAAATCTGAAACTATTCCCGTCCACATTAAAAGGGGATGCTTTATGATGGTTTATGGGGTTATGTGGAGGTTTTATAAATGACTGGAATCAGATGAAAGGTGCCTTCCTGAAATATCAGGATTATTGTAGGTCTAGAGAATTAAAGAATGAAATATTTTAGATGGTAGCTAGACTTAATGAGACACTAGAAGAATATGTTGAATGTTTTTAGTATAATCTTCAAAGATCTCCTTATGCATCATTACCCTTACCTGATAATGTGTTAAAAAAAACATTAATTAAAGATATGAAGGAACAGTGGATTGAAACATTGAATATTATGGGAAAAGGAGACATCTATCAAGATGATTTTGCTAACATCATTGATTTATGTATCAGGAGCTCACGAGGCAGCAGAAGGCTAAAACTAGCAGAACATGACAGGCTTACAAGGGACGAAAAGATATCTGGAGAAGGAGTAACTCAGGTAGAAATCATAAATCTATTAGAAAATTTCAAAACTCATATATTGGGGACTTTGACAACGCAACTCGATATTATGCAAGAGAAACAAAAACAAGTAGAAGTAGAGCAAAATCTAGCAATATTTTGTCCCAGATGCAGAAAGAAACACAACCACAAAGAGTGCCCATTAGATGCAGTTCAAATTTGTGCCATTTGTACAAAAGAACACTCTATGGAAACCTGCCCCTCACTTCCTAGTTTGAAAGTAGTATACAAAGAAGTGGAAGAAGAACCAGAACCAACGTACCTACTTAATCAGTGCCATCAATGGCAGCAATGACAATCAAGTATGTTCCCTGATCCATCTTCTTCTTTCCAGACTCCATAATATAATACAATGTGGCAAAATCAACCCCCCTTCTCAAATTGGTCACAACAACCATTTCCTTCATCATCACCATGGCCGAATCAAGAAAGCCAATCTAATTGGCCAAATTTTCCCTATGCTCCACCATATTGGCAAAACAATGTGTATCCAACACAATGGTCCCCTCCCACTCCGTAGAGTCAAGCCTGGTAGACAAACTGGCAAAGACCGATGAATCAGCCAGTAGGAACCATTCCACTCCCTCAACCTACACTACTAGCACTACAACAAAACCCCCAGTCCAACTTGAGACTGCAACTCCCAGCCCAACCCAACCCAAATCGAAATAACATACCGGTTCAATTTGTTCAAATAATTGAAACACCAGAACTAGAAACTGATCTAAGGGAGTGCAACGACCTTCAACTAAGGTCTGGGTGCATTATAGAAACCAAGGGAGATAAAAATGTTCAAGCTTAAAATTAGTTACCCATAGAACAACCATTACAAGAAGAAGATGTGGTCAGACAACAGACTCATGACTAAGCAACCACATCTTCTCCCCCATTCCCAGAATGATTAATCATACTACGCCCTATATAACATCCTGACTTTGATATTCTGGGAGAACTAAAGAATTTGTACATAAAAATCCTGCCCCTCCAAGCTATCCAAGATATCTCAAAATATGTAAAGACCATCAAAGAGATGTGTATAAAAAAACCGAGGAGAATAACAAATAACCCAACAGTCCAAGTAGTTGGCACCCTATCTAATTTGTTATCAGGAAGAGAAGCACCTGTTAAATATGAAGACACATAAAATCCAATAGTGACACTGCAAATTAGTGGTCAAACCTTCTCAAATTCCTTAGTTGATTTAGGGGCTACAATTAATATTTTAACAACCACCACTTGTCAAAAACTGGGCATTACATCAGTAGAACCAACATCCACCTTATTAGAACTGGATGACCGATCAATGGTTAGGCCAGAAGGCAAAATACATGATGTCATGGTATTCATTGATTCTTGGGAGTATCATGCCAACTTTCGGATAATAAACCCCAAAAACCGACTCGATGGACATCCGTTAATTTTAGGTAGACCTTGGATTGCAACTACTGATGCTTACATTGGCTACTGACAAGGTAGTATGACCATAACTAGAGGGAGTAACATCAAGAATCTAGCCCTATACCCTCTAGCCCAGCTAAGTGTAACAATAATAAAAACTAACAAACATCTTGTATCATATCTCACTGAAAACATTAGATCCCCATTAACCATAGAAGATGCCCTTGATTTCAAAGATCAAATGGAGGATGATGTCATCAAGAACTTCATTAACCAAGCTGAATCCAGATCCCACGTACAATGTGACATGATAGAGGCAGCGTTTGACAATGATCTAGAAGAAGATCCTCTCAAAGACACTCATGACCAAACAATACCTACTACCTCTGTTTCACATAGAAAAACTATAAAGATTGAGCCAGGAAAGACCTTAAACATTAATAATAACCTGACTCCTGAATAAGAAGAGAAGTTGGTCCAACTGCTGAGAAAATATAAGGAAGCTTTTGCATGGGATTATCCAGACATGAAGGGAATCGACCCCCAGCTATGTACACACCACATTTATACAGAAAAGGATGTGAGACTTGTTCGCCAACCCCAATGGAGACTTAAACCTCACCTAAAAGACATTGTGAAAGCTGAATTACAAAAATTGTTGGATGTAAACTTTCTTTATCCAATATCCGATAGCAAATGGATCTCTCCACTAGTAGTGATGCCAAAGAAGAATCAAAAGTGGAGGATTTGTGTACATTATAGAGAATTAAACAAAGCAGCCTAGAAATACCACTTTCCCCTTCCATTCATTGCCCAGGTATTAGATACATTAGCAGGAAAGAATTTTTTTCTTTCTTGGATGGCTTCAGTGGGTACAATCAGATTCAGATTACCCTTGAAGACAAGGACAAAACTAATTTTACCTATCCTTGGGGAACATTCCCCTACAGAGTCTTACCCTTTGGCCTATGCAATGCCCTTGCCACATTTCAAAGGGCTATCCTTAGCATTTTTTCAGATTTAAGAAATGAAGGGCTCGAAGTATACATGGATGATTTCACACTATACAAAGATGATTTCGACCTAGCACTAGACACATTGGAAAAGGTTCTGCAACGATGTATCACCACCAGGCTCTGCTTGAGCCATGAAAAGTGCTATATGATGATGACTGAAGGACTCATCCTAGGTCATTATATCTTAGCGGCTGGAATACAGGTAGATCCGGCTAAAATTCAAATAATTTTGTTAATACCTACTCCTACCACACAAACAGAGGTACGCAGTTTTCTTGGATTTTCTGGTTATTATAGAAGATTTATAGAATATTTTTCTCAAATAGTTGCACCTCTATATGCACTAACAGGGAATGTTGATTTTGTTTGGACAGATAAATGTGACCATGCCTTTGAAGATCTGAAAAAGCTTGTGTCAACACCCCCAGTACTGAGAGGCCCAAATTGGGATCTTCCATTTCAAATTTCATTAGATGCTTCAAACACGGCTATTGGAGCAGTCCTAAGGTAGGAAGAAGATAGAAAACCATATGCAATCTATTATACTAGCAAGAACTTGTCTCCTATTGAGCTAAACTATACTGTGACTGGAAAAAGAATTTTTAGTTGTAACACATGCTGTAAATAAATTTAGGCATTATATCACTGGATATCCTATTGTTTTATATACAGATCACTCTACCATAAAATATTTAGCAAACAAACCAATTAGAAATGGTAGTAACAAGATGGTTGATTTTATTGCAGGAATTTGATATCACAATAAAAGATTGACCTGGGAAAGAGAATCCTGTAGCTGATTTTCTCTCACGAATGTTGAAACTAGTCGACGCAGCAGGAGTCGAAGATCAATTTCCAGATGAACATTTATTCGTTGTTACTGTCAAGACACACTGGTACGCTAATGTTGCAAATTTTTTAGTAGTAGTCAAATTACCAAAACATCTGACCCCCAATGAGCGAAAACAGATTGTGCAGCGTAGTACCCAATTTTCTTGGATTGAGGGCTACTTATTTCATATAGGGGCAGATATGCACATCAGAAGATGCATCCGTGAAGATGAAATATTCGACATTCTAAAAGCCTGTCACGATGGACCATGGGGGGGAGATTTTGCATATCGAAGAATTGGCCACAAAGTTCTGCAAACAAGGTATTACTGGCCCACAATCTTCAAAGACGCGATTTTTTTTTTTCAAGCCTGTGACAGTTGCTAAAGAGCAGGACACCCTGGACAATCCAATGAAATGCCTTTCAACCCACAGCTAGTAATCGAACCACTTGAGCATTGGGCGCTCAATTTTGCTGGTCTAATCAACACATCATCAAACCATAAAGCATATATTTTGGTAGCAACTGAGTATGTGACCAAATGGGTTGAAGCAGAGGCACTTCCAAGAGCTACAGAAGACTCTGTCATTCATTTTCTGTTCCAAATATTTGTGTGATATGGCCTCCCAAGACACATAACCATGAACGAAGAACCATAGTTTGTAGGAAATAAAATTGTTGCAACATTAAAAAACTATCATATTCAGCACAAGATTACCACTCTATACCACCCACAGGAAAAGGGCCAAGTAGAGAGCATGAATAAAGTATTAGAAACAATATTAACAAAAACCATTGCATCACAGTGTCACACAAACCCGATTGGGCTACAAGATTTCCAGAAGTCTTGTGGGCATACCGAACAATGTGGAGACACACCACCGGCTATTCACCATATCAACTAGTATTTGGAAAAGAACCCATTATTCCAATAGAATTCGAAATACAAATGTTGAGAATAGCACATGAAGTCGGTCTAGATTTAAACAAGACCCAGATTAATAGACTACAACAAATCAACGAGCTAGCTGAAGTTAGACTCTCGGCTCTCCAACGTACTGCATTAATCCAAGAGCAGAGAGCAAAATGGCACGATGCCCTCATCAAAAAGAAAGTCTTCCACGAAGGAGATTGGGCACTCCTATATGATTCGAGGTTTCATGATTTTCCAGGAAAACTTCAGACTCATTGGCTAGGACCATATGAAATCCAGAAAGTGCACAACAATGGAACTATTACTTTGACTACTATTCACGGATTTAGACATACCTTTAAAGCAAATGGCCATCGAGTTCGACTGTATCAAAAACCGCTTACTCGGGAATCCTTCTACCAGTAACTCTGGGAAGATTCTGACATGCAGATTTTGGCAAAGGTAGAGAACTCTTCCTCACCTTTTGTTCATTAAGTAATTTGATTGCTTTTAAAATTTTGTGCATAACTTTTTTCTGTTCTATTTGTGTACATTAATTTTTGTACATATTTCTGCATTTTTGCAATTTTTTTACATCTTGTTGTTCCTTTTCAAAGGAACAACATTTTCACTATTTTGCTGTTCCTTTCCGAAGGAACAACACTTTTGCTTTTCCTTTCAAAAGGAACAACATTTTTTCCATTTTGCTATTCCTTTCTGAAGGAACAACACTTTTGCATTTTGTTGTTCCTTTCCAAAGGAACAACATTTTCATCGTTTTATTGTTCCTTTCTGAAGGAACAACACTTTTGCATTTTGTTCCTTTCCTAAGGAACAACACTTTCACATTTTTCTGTTCCTTTCCGAACGAACAACACAACCGCATTTTTGTTGTTCCTTTCTGAAGGAACAAAACTTTCGTTTTCACTGTTCCTTTGCGAAGGAACAACATTTTCACATCTTTTGTTTGTGCTTATTTAATTTTGCTGTTTCGATTAAGGAACAACACTTTCGAGTATGTTTTTTCCTTTTTTTGTGGTTTATGTGTAAATATTCTTTTGCTGTCTCTCTGAAGAAACGACATCTGTTCTATCTAAAGAACAACCCTTTTTTAGTGCATTTTCATTTTTCTGGGTATGTGTGTTTCACCATATTAGAGGATTTTTGTGAGCAATGGTCATTTAAGGCATAGCTATAAATTTTTTCAAGAATACAAAAACTAAAGGATATTGAAATCAGCAAATCAAAGAAAAATCGTTATGTTTAAAAAGAAATTGCTTTGAATCGATAAGAGAAAAGAGGAAAAGACACAACTATTTATATCACTTTGTTGTCTTTATTTTCACTAATACCAATGTGATTGATTATTTTTATCATGATGGTTCTTTTTAATCCGCATAATTCTCTTTGATCATCATTATTGAATAAGAATAAGGGCATATTTTTCTCTATTGAGATGTTCAGACTTCTTTCACCATCCCTACTCTTAAGGAGTGTTCAGCTACCCTCTGTATATAAATAGGAAAAGTGCTATATAGAAGAAAAGAGGAAAAAGAAAATATGTATATATATATATATATATATATATATATATATATATATATATATATATATATATATATATATGATTACTAACATGATTTTTCAGATGAAGGATAGGGGGTCTCATCAAGAGCCAACCTACCATGATCATAAGGAAGAAAGTGAAGTGGCATTCCCGCAATGGCCACCACACTAGGGATATGATCCAAGAGGCGCATCAAAAAAATAAAAAGTCCTTAGAACACGAGGTCTCATCACGAGCCGTCCTACCCACCTTTCACTCCTTCCTGGTGAGTGTCATTGTGATTCATCCGGTTACCAAGCTAGCACAATGGCCTCCATTCTGACATTGCACAAGCACTTTCGTAGGCATATACAAAGGATTATGGTTCCAAGGGTGAAATAAGAAACTCTATCAAGGTTATGGACACCTGTGGGCAACAGAGCTCTATTGATGTTATTGAAGTCATATTTCCTATACACCAATAGTTATTATAAACCATTCTTCTTATATCTTTATAGTGATTTCGAATGAGATTATGTCCTATAAACCTTTTGAACCTTTGATACATGAAAATCATTTATAAATCAATTAGGATAGTTAAATTGGATAATGACCGCATAAGAACTTTTATTCACGTCAGTTGTCCTATCCTCCATTTTTCGCATCATATGACGTCATTTCCTTATTTATTAATGATTTCATCATACGGCTCAATTTTGGTAATCCGCTCATTTTTGTAAACATGTCATATATCTATATGTTGTTCCTTTATCCCACTGTACAATTGCAGTTTACCATGCTGCTCCTTTATTTGATGGTTGAGGATGGCCTATCACATTACAGGGGGGCGTAGGTGATCTCCATAACTAACTGGCATATGTGTCAGCTCATTATTCGGAGATATTATGACATTCACCAAAACTTAGGAATAGCAAGCCTAACGGTATTGTGTTTCCCAATATACATGGGTTGTTGTTCCAATGCCATTTACATGTTTTGCTTTGCAAAAATTAGCAGTAAGTTAAAATTTTGAACAACTTGTTATTCCATCTTCTTCTCTGTGTTTTCTTAACAGTGAGCTAAAATTTTCAACAGTGTTGTTCCATCGTTGCCTCTGTGTCTTTGCAGTGTGCTAAGCATAAACAATATGGGAGAAAGATCAATTCATAGTGAGCCACAGGTGCTAATGGTCTCTAACACTGCATGAGAAATCTTAGAAATGGCAGGATGGATAGCTTACCTTAACCATCTACAGCAATCTAACGAGACGGTGGCAATCGAGTTTCTGCAGAATTTGTAGGAAAGTCATTCCATGGTGAGAGGGAGACAGATAGCAGTCATAGATGACATAATTATTGAAGCTTCAGGACTGCCGGCCAATGGACCTGTATGGACTCTAAAAAAGGTGAGACTACAATATGCCATAACCATATTCAAAGACGAAGGGCAAAACCTTATTGTCAAAGGGAAAGGAGCCCTATCGGTGACCTTGGGAGAGCCTTGAGTAGAATTGGTGAGAATTATCCAAAGCTATATCACTTATGATGGCAGAAAAGATGTGGTAAGACCATGCCATCTCAAACTATTAGCTGTGTTAAAGAAAAAATGTTTTGTGAATTTGCTTGCATTCTTAAGTTATTTATTACATGATGTTGCTCGAAGCATGAGAAAATCTCTCCATGTAGAGTCAGTAGTAAGCTATCATGGCTTAATTCGATTGATAGTTAGTTATAGTCTAGCCCAATAGTAGAGTAGTTGGGAAGAATTGATTTTCTCGATAGACGACGGATTGGCCTGGCCAACCCCAAAATGAAAACATATTGCTACCACATCGAGTAGACCACTGAAACGAAGACAATCTGTTAGATTGGCAAGGAGCAGAGGCATGCCAGGAAATTCGCAGGGAAACATTAGCCGACCTGTGTAAATACATGATCTAGAAGACAAACAACCCCCAAAACTTTAAGGTGGGGAGAATGAAGAAGAATTGGAGGAAAATGATGAAGAAGAACCGGAGGAGGAATCAGAACAATCTGGTCAGGAAGAAGGGGAGGAAAGAGAGTAACACAACGAAATTCCACTACAAAACCCTCTGCAAGAAGATGAATTGGCCCAAATTTTGGCCAATATGGGTGAGTATGTCCAGCCTCACAACCCACTCAACCCCAATACCGAAGAAGGGCCGCAGGAACACTCTGCTCAGGATAAAAGTTCATCCGAGGAAATGTGTGACGAGGAGGAAGAAGAAGAGGATCACTCTGCTCATGGTAAGAGTGTATTTGGGGAGAAGAGTGCTAAGGAGGAGGAAGAAGAACAATTTGTTCCTAGTCAGAATACACCCAAAGAATTGCATGATGAAGAAGAGGTAGAAGAAGAAGCTGCCCAGGAGACAGCAGAACAAACTAGGGTTTCTACCACTAAAAACCCTGATCAACAAAACACTGAGGAGGTGTTCCAAGAAGGGAACATGGAAATTGGCCAAGCCAAAGGTACAATGCCTGAGGTACAAAACCTAGGCCTGAGAAAACAAATGGTTGTTCCTTCTAAGAAAATAGAGAAAATTAGAAAATTATGAAAGGAACAACAAAGGTTGGTTAACATAATTAAGCAACTTCGACAACAAATATGAGTCTTAAAATTGGGGAAGAACTTAAAAGGAACCTCTGGGGAAAAGCGTGCAACCACCTAGCCAAAACCCCATAAGAAAAAGAACAAAAGGACTCAAGTCAAACTTGTTATTCAGAATCGCAAGGAACAACATTTGGCTATTGCAAATGCAGAAGCACAAACGGACAGTACACCGGCCTATGACAAGGAAGTTCAGACATACCTAATAGTCTATGAGAAGGAAACTCAGACCATAAAAACTAGATGTCCTAATAAGGAGATCCAAGTAAATCTCTAGCCCAAAATTGTCATGATGGATAATGACCCAAGAATAGTAACTCTGCAAAAAAATTTGGCATAAGCCCAACAGACGATAGAGAAACTCACGGAGGAGACTGTTCCTAAAGAAAAATATCAGAAGTTACAACAACAGCTAAAGAACATCAATGCATTGGAAAGCTAGGCCTTTGATGGATGGCAAAAGGTAGAGGAAAGAGTCAAAAACGTAAACCATAGACTAGATACAGTTATAAATCAAATGGATACCTTATGCTCTCTGTATACTGATGTTCTAGCGTGTAGGGCACCCGCCAGTAACTATGCTTTGTTTTTTATGGAAAGATATTTACAATTGAAAATTAAGGTTGTGAAGGCAGGCATGCCTATACAGATAGAAACCATTGATGACTTCATAAACTTTTGTAAGCATTACTGGGTGAAATTTCAACGATTATTATGTGAATTTTAGTTGCACAATCTTGTGTTAGATGGAGAAACATAATAGAACCCTAGCCCTTTTGTGGGCGATGTCCAACTTTAGGCATTTATTTCTTTCGGCATTAATTAGATAAAGTGGCTTAAATCTTACAATGACTTCCAAAGATAGGAGAATGGATTAGATTTGTGGGTAAGGAGTGAACCTAGAGACCTAGTGCAATTATGGAATAAACATAGGAGCTTAATGAGAACTCAGGGTGTAATCTAGACACTGGGACCTATTCACACAACAGTCATCCGGTAAGGGGTATAATACTTCTTAACCATCAAAGACCTTGCCATAGCAACAACCAAATTTCGATATCAGACTTCTAATCGGAATATCCAAAACAGAGAACCATTCAATTATGAGAATTTTAAGCTAGCTACTGACCGCTTGGTTATCTATGGTGACCTTATCATGAGAGAAGGCCCATCTTGGCTAGTTTGTAGGTTCCAAAGTCCAGTCATTTGGCATCCTGCACCAGGGTATAGAGCCTTATATGAGTTACTTGAAGGTCAGATAGGACACATTTTTGAAATCTTCGCTACGAATCATGGTTGTAGACCACCGATTAAGAATCCTTCTCTAGCCTAGTCCCTAACTTCCTTGCATGTCAATTACAATGTTTTCATGAGGGCGTGAAAAAGGATAAGTAGGGGGGTGTGTTGAGGATTAGAAAAGGTATTTAATTGCCACTTATTTTGTTATCTTTTCCTTTAATTCATAACTTCTTTACATTATGAGATGGGCATACGATGAAGGATTATAATAAAGTTTAAGAATATTTGTAAGTAACTTAGAATGACTAATTATTACCTTTTTATATGTAGAAAATGAAGAAAATGGAAGATCGCCATATCAAAGGAAAAGACAAAGCAAAACCAATTGTTGTGCCTTTCACAGGGAGTTGCATCCAGACAAGACAATCCAGATCGAAGCGCATGAGCTAGGAAAAGGAAGAAGAAATACCATATCTGCACAAGAGGACGAAGGGATAACTGAAGGATAACGATAGGGAGAATCCCTCAAGATCCTTTGATCCTGAAGGATCACTACCTTTAGAATATCTATATCTTTGGTATTTCTGCCTAGCCGTTATAGAAAGGGACAACACTGCTAGCCATATGGGATTATTGTTGTTTTATGAAAATTGTTGTTGCAAATTGAACTTTGATCATCGACTCTCTTTAAAGAGAGATTATTGTAACTATGTTTTCATTATTAATACATAAATCGTGTTGTTGTTCCTTCTTTGATTCTGGAGTGACTACAGCGGTGAGTCCCTGGAGGCTAAGGGCCCGACCCTAGTGGATCACTTGCTTCCTGTACCATTATTTTCTAATTCCAAGTCATGTGTGGTTTGATTTCTCTTACTTTTTTTATTCAGTAATCTATTGTTCCTTGTTATTTCGTTTACTAGATCTATTATATTTAATTCGCATTTGAATAGTAAGGTTATCTTCTGCAACTGAAATGTTATTCGGTTCATTCTAAAATTGTATCGCATTGTTGTTCCTTTACATATTGATATTACTGTGTAACATTCTTGTTCCTTTATAGATTAAAATTAATGTTCACTTACAGAGTAACATTGCTATGCATTTACAAATCGGTATTGTTTTTTATTTAGCTACAGTTTACCTCTAAGTGTGATTGTTGTTCATTTGGATTGTCATTCCATCACAACTGCAATTGTTGTTTCTTTACAACTATGGTTAATATTGATTATGCTAAACTCAGATTACTAATTTCATCATTATAGATTCACCTATGCGTTAAAATTTGATTTAGTTCGTTGTGTGTTTACATTTGATTTAGTTTTCTGTTCAATATTTCATAGACTTATTTAAGCTTGTTGTTCCATTCTTGGTTTGTTGTTCATCTACTAGTTAAAGTTGTTGCTCAATTCCTTTAGATTATGATTGTTGCTTAATTCATTCCTGTATGTTAAAGCTTTGCTGCTTAATTTGTTCAATAGACTAGTTGTTATTCCATTTTCTGTTAGTTGAATTATCATTTCAAATAATTGTTTTGGTGTGAACAGAATGATCTACAACTGTAGTGAACATTGACAATTGATGTTTGGTTCCCAAATTGGAGATCTTCTCTTTGATTGCTTTTCATTTGAATTAGTTTACAAACATAAGAGTTATCATTACTGCACCCTTCAATGATGAGTGTTGTAGTTTCTTAAATAAATGGTTTAGTTATAAACCATTTCAATTTCTTTCCATTACATTCAAAGTTTGTTTCTAGCGTTTATTTACTTTTGTGAAAGCACTATACTACTAGCATTACTCTTGACAAGTGACTGCCTCAGACTAAGTACACTCTTAAGATAGCAAATCGTACCTGGATTGATAATTAATGTAAGGTAAATAGAGGCTAAAAAGACCCTTTTTACCGCTCCACAATATATATAGTCTAGGTCATCATCAGTCTCCTAATCGCGGACTGGTTCCATATAGTGCGATCCTCCAACAGGATCCGGGGGTATTATCATGCACAATGGTTTCTTCTCAAATATCACCTTTTGCTTCTTCATATTGATTACCCCATTCATATCAGTAGCCCAGTCAATTCCCAGAAACATGGGGTAAGGATTGTTGTCATCCACAATCTCTATTACCTCAAAATCTACTAGTGCACTCGCTCCCTCAATATCCATGATCACCCCTGCAGCCACCCCATGGCGATGATTTTATATTGATTCGCCATCCTTAGCTGAATCAGAGACCATTGCAACGTAGGTCTCCGCATTCACTCCCAAGTATGTTTTGGTAGGACATTCATAACTAACCCCAGGTCCAAAATGACCTGATCCATTTCATACTCTCCTATTTGTGTGATCAATCTCATCTCCCGTCCCGTCCTTGTTTTATTCTTGTCGATTTTTTGTACTACACATGGCTCACCTGGCATAGCCCAAAAACATCTATTGATGAGTTCTTGTAACCCTTTCATAGCCTTATTGTTTCACAGTAAATTCATACAGGTTTTTAGGAAAGTTGTGAGCATAGAAGGGTCCTTCATTGACTCAGGCTTATCCTTGCTTCCTAAGGTGGAGGCCTCAGCTTTCATGAGGCTTCACAAGTGCACTCCAAGTCAAATTAAACCTCTTTTGTTGGGGCTTTGTCAACCCATGTACCGTCTTCTGGTTGTTTCCCCTTGTCATCTCTTGAAATGATTCCACTCTGGAGCACTATATTTATGTTCGAATCTTTCTCACACAACTCAGACCTCATCATCTGCAGGTTCTGAGTTGGGGGAGGTTTATCTAAAAATGGGGCTCTTAGGCTTCTTGTCTACCTTACAAGAACCTCTCCCACTTCCAAAGCTTGAATTTTCCCAAGTCTTTAATGATTAACCAATGTGGAATTAAGAAATGCTTGAAAATATAGGTGTATGCTTGTAGTTGTTTTCAGCTAATTATTTGCTTTAAAATCTATTATTTGTGTTGATATGTGAATGTTCTTAAACTGATATATAAATGCATGTAACAGTGAATAATCCAGCAGTAAAAAAAAAACACATAAGACAACAAATTAATATGGAGTTCACCCTAATATCTTGGGCTACATCTCCTTGAGCTCTAATCAACTCGATTAGGCTCTTTGGGATTATGGCTGAATTCTTTTACAAGTCCATGAATCAACTCCATATGGTTTACAAATGAACCAATGGGCTCAAAATACCATCTTACCCTTGGCTGTCCTTTAGCTACAAACATATCCAGGCTTCTCTGGACTAATTCTTTCAGTCAGTTCTCTGAGCTCCTTTGAGCTTCTAGCTTCTTTGACTCCCTCAGAATCATTTTCCTCAACTATTGAAGCTAACAACACGGTCGAATTTAGATTGGCCTTGACTCTCTAGCTCTTAGGCTCTCTGTGGGCCTCTTGGCCTCTTTCACTCCACCTACCACTTCTCTATGGGATTGTGGCTCTCTGTCCCTCTTGGGATTAAGGCTCTTTGGCTCTCAGGCTCTTTGTTCCTCGGGTTCTTTGGAATCATTATCGTTTTTGAGCCCTCCCTCAATGGCTCTACTATAATGGGATTTATCCCCCGATATGGCTTGAACTCCTCGAGTCCACAAAGAATAACGCTTCTGAATCTCGTGGATGGTTACCAAATCCTCATTGGTTTCACAAAACGCCTTCCTCTCTGGTCGTGCCTCTCTGGTTGTGCCTATGGCTATTCCTCTCTATGTATCCCTTCACCTCCCTATCTGTGTTTTCATCATTGATAACATCCCAAGGTATGGTGGCCATTTGTTTTACATGGAAGGGCTATCGGCACTGGAAATTCTTCTGATACAGTTGTTCTCTGCTTTCACAGAGAATGCTATAAAAACATGGAAAAATATGCATAAAACACAATTCCAGATTTGAAGCATTATGTAGAGGCATTTTGGAACCCTTTTGGGTCTGTAATATCACATCAGGCTTAACTCCCTTTATATTTTGTTTAATAAATGAAATACTTAATTACAAAGGAAAATGGTGCTTTTTGGACTTCAAAACACATACAATCGCATCTATAAACTTATCGGGTCCACCTTCAATCACATACCGTAATCACAATAAGAAGGAGACCAAGTCCATGGTATTAATGCAAATAACAATGCGATATTCCCTATTAAATCTCCACCTTTCGATCATACTTGCGATCCAATGGTCCATATGCGATTGCATTAACGCATATTGCAATATCGCGCTGCTACGGCCTGAGGGTCTTCCCTTATGACATATGCCAATCCGATACATATCGTCGATGCCTGATCCACCAACACTGATAATCGACAATCACATGTCGCATTGGCCTTGGCCTTTGTTAAGTCCTCCCATGGATCTGTGCAATGCAATAAAGCAGTGATCGCTTATCGCAATTGTTGATGGGCCAATGTCCTTCCCTTTGAAATAATTGCAATGTGATATTTCCTCTTTGACCAATCAAACAACGCCATGTGGCGCAATCCCAGCCTACCATGTGTCAACTATGGATTGGCCTATGAGCCTATAATAAAAATCAAAATTTTCAATATAGTCCAAAATTTAATGAAATTGCCTCCTTTTCTAAGGACATTGGGCAATTTTCATTTTACAATAACTCCTTCATTCAGAGTCTGTTTTCACCCATTCAAGTTGCGTTGGATTCAGAATGAGGAGATCTCTATAGTGAGACTATTTATTGGAGTAGCATGCAATTTTCATTTTCCTCTGATTTACAAAGGATTTGTGCCATTTGACACCTTTTATCTCTTATATGAAGTCTTTTAGACTTAGAGGTTTATCCAGAATCCATTTTTGGATCATGCCTTCCAACTAAAAGAAATTTTGGTCTCCAAAAGACTGATGTACTGATCTAAATAGTAAATGAGAGTAACTCGCCCTCTTCTTTCAACCTCCCTTACACTTGCCTTTGCACCGTGCCTTCGAACCAAAGTTTTGGACCACTTCCCTTCTCTTGGATGGGTTGCTTTTCTTGAGGAGAGTTGTCTTCCTCCTTGCCTTCCTATAGAAATTCTACTGAAATGGTCATAGAAGGTAGTTTTGAGATTCTTTGCCTTGATCATTGGTCCAAGTTGGCTCAACAAATATGAAGTACATCTGCTCCACAAAACTTTTATTTGTACTTGTTTGACATGCTACCAACAACACTGTTAACAACAACAGGGATACAGACAACAACTATATGAATAAACTCCTGCTCCAACAAAGGAACATATTTCACATCTTGTGAACACATCTATGTCTTTCATCTGCATACAAATGATGGACTAGACAACAAGCCCATAAAACATGCCTTTAAAAACAAATGATCCTTCAAGTCAAGCATGTAGAAAAATACCATTTGGATTTTTTTTTTTTAAGATGAAACACTTCATTATTATCTCCATTTTGGAGACCAAGTTAACTTCTCTCAAGCCAACATCACATGCATGTCAAATCAATCAACCCTACAAGTTAATCACACATACATGTTGAAATACAAGGAAAGCCTCAACATCCCTATGTTCGTGCATCTCATGTTCATGCATTCATTTCATCCTTCAAATTTCGCTTAAGTACATTGCACTTTCAAAGATGAAATGAAAATAATGTTGCAACAACAAAGTGAGCCTCCTACTCAACTTTTTCCATTCACCATTTTGGTATAAACCTGCAACTTGCATTCCATCAACAAAGAAATGCAAACAAATGCATCAATATACATGTAATATTTAATTGGATAAGAACTCTAACTATTTCTTACCAATCCATTTCAAAGGTCCTTCCTTTGTCTGTGCATCAACATTGATATGTGAATGATTCTAGGACACATCATTCATGGGACCTTCCTTTCCATTTCTACCATTTTCTCTTTCACCTTCTCCCTTAGCTTTAGTGGAAGCATTACTAGATTTAGAGTCCAACACCTTTCATTAAGAGGCCCTTGCTTATGGCAGTAAGTGCAACACATATGCATCCTCTTGACAACATGTTTTGCCTTGTTCAATGGACCTTTGGCTACTTGATTCTTTTCCTTCAAAAGTTTCTTGTAAGTGGCCATTCTCTTCCAACATCTAGAAACACGATGGTTATCCAAACCACAAAAGGAACAAGCAATTCTTTTCCCATATCTATGCGGAAATTTATCATGCTTTACACAATCAAAAGGAAAATGTTCAAAACCAGATTTATACCTGCCTCTTTCACCTTTACTGCCTTCATGAGGAGGTGAAGCAAATGAAGAAGTGGCTCCCTTTGGAATTCCATCAATATCTTCAAGGCTGTTAGAGTTTCCATAACTCTCTAGCTCAAGGGTGTGCCTCTAAACACCTACACCCTACAAATGATGTTTCAAGCCATTGCATTCCTCCTGAACACAATCTTCACACTCTTGAGATAGAGGACTTGCAATGAAACTCCTTCTTGGAATGGTTTCAATGGATGTCATGGTAGCTTTGGAACTCTCTCCATAAGATTGTCCATAGCTAAGACCCAAATATTTGGGCCTTTCCTCAACCATTATTGGTTCAATAATACCTTATGCATGCTTTCTCAAGCCCTTGCCTTCATAGCCCATCTTGGACATTAGCTTGGAACCTATGCCTTTAGCATGCTTTTCAAAAGAACCAATATGAGCATTCTTAGAAGAATTTGAAGACAAACCGGAATGGCTTACCTCTTCTTCAAGCTAATACTTGACTAAGGCTTCTTTGGCAACAAAGAGTTGTGACTCCAACTCATGCATCCTTTTCAGGTTCATATTTGCAATATGAAGTTGCCTCTCCATTTACTGCAGTCTGTCAGCAAGCAATTTCTTCTCTTCTTTCATGGAATTTAGCTGCTTTCTAAGTATGCTACTCTTCCTTCCATCCTCATACATTTCTCTCACCATATCCATCATGGTGGATAATTATTGCTTCATATCTTCATCAAAGATTCTTGTGAAGAGAGCAGAATTTGAGGACCCACTTGTAGAAGTTGACATTATGCAAATGAACAAAAAAACTTCAACAAGATAAATAAGGAGATTATTTAAGCAACCTCTTGCAACAAACCTCTTGTGATTTGGATTGCCTTGAGGTCCTTTGGGATAGAATAATGCCTTCAGCCATTCTCCTTCTTGTCCTTCCTAGACTGAGCTATTAATAGCTTCCCCTTTACCTCTGCAAACTCAGAAAATAGTTAGTCTGCAAAACAAGCATACAATTAGCCTTTTGTTGTTCAAACACCTTTCAGGCAAGCAATCTTTTCTTTGTCAATCAAGCATTCTGTTATAACCTTCCTAAAGGTGTGGTTAACCAATCTTAAGCTTTGATACCACTTGATTTGAAAATGGGGCTCTTAGGCTTCTTGTCTAGCTTACAAAAACCTCTCCCACTTCCAAAGCTTGAATTTTCCCAATTCTTTAATGATTAACCAATGCAGAATTAAGAAATGCTTGAAACTATAGGTGTATGATTGTAGTTGTTTTCAGATGATTATTTTCTTTAAAATCTATTGTTTGTGTTGATATGTGAATGTGCTTAAACTAATACATAAATGCATATAACATTGAATAACGCAGCAGTAAAAAAAAACATGTAAGACAACAAATTAATATGGAGTTCACCCTGATATCTTGGGCTACATCTCCTTGAGCTCTAAGAAACTCAATTAGGCTCTTTGGGATTATGGATGAATTCTTTTACAAGTCTATGACTCAACTCCATATGGTTTACAAATGAACCAATGGGCTCATAATACCATCTTACCCCTAGTTATCCTTTAGTTGCAAACAGATCTAGGCTTCTCTGGACTAATTCTTTCAGTCAGTGCTCTGAGCTTCTTTAAGCTTCTGGCTTCTTTGACTCCCTCAAAATCATTTTCCTCAATTGTTGAAGCTAATAGCATGTTCGAATTTAGATTGGCCCTGACTCTTTCGCTCTAGGGCTCTCTGTGGGTCTCTTGCCATCTTTCGCTCCACCTCCCTCTTCTCTGTGGGATTGTGGGTCTTTGTCCCTCTTGGGATTAAGGCTCTTTGGCTCTCAAGCTCTTTGTTCCTCGGGTTCTTTGGAATCATTATAGTTTTTCAACCCTTCCTCACTGGCTCTACCATAATGGGATTTATCCCCCGAGATGGCTCGAAGTCCTCGAGTCCACCAAGAATAATGCTTCCGACTCTCGTCGATCGTTACCAAAGCCTCTTTGGTTTCAAAAAATGCCTTCCTCTCTAGCCGTGCCTCTCTGGCTGTGCATCTAGCTATTCTTCTCTATCCATACATTCGCTTCCCTGCCTATGTTTTCATCATTCATAACGTCCCAAGGTATAGTGGCCATTTGTTTTACACAGAAGGGCTATCGGCGCTAGAAATTCTTCTGAAATAGTTGCTCTCTACTTTCATAGAGAACGCTATAAAAACATGGAAAAATCCACATAAAAACACAATTACAGACTTGAAACATTATACAAAGGCATTTTGGAAACCTTTCGGGTCCGTAATATCACATCAGGCTTAACTCCTTTTGTATGTCATTTAATAAATGAAATACGCAATTACAAAGTAAATTGGTGCTTTCCGGACTTTAAAACACATACAATCGCATCTATAAACCTATCGGGTCTGCCTTCGATCGCATATTGCAATCGCAATATACAGGAGCCTAGGTCCATGGTATTAATGCAAATAGCGATGTGATATTCCCCGTTAAATCTCCTTCATCCGATCAAACTTGTGATCCAATGGTCCGGATGCGATCACATTATCGCATATCACAATATCGCAGTGCTACATCCCCAAGGTCTTCCCTTATGACATACGCCAATCTGATAGATATCGTTGATGCTTGATTTTTCAACGCCAATAATTGGTGATTGCATGTCGCATTGGCCTTGGCCTTTCTTAAATCCTGCCATGGATTTGTGCAATGTTATAAAGCGGCAATTGCTTATCGCAATCGCTACTGACCCAAGGTCCTTCCCTTTGAAATATTTCCTCTTTGACCAATCAAACATGGCCACATGGCCTAATTCCATCCTACCACATGTCAGTTGTGGATTGGCTCGTGAGCCTATACTAAAAATCAAAATTTTCAATATAGTCTAAAATTTAATGAAATTGCCTCCTTTTCTAAGGACATTGGGCAATTTTCATTTTGCAATAACTCCTTCGTTCGAAGTCTGTTTTCACCCATTCAAGTTGTGTTGGATTTAGAATGAGGAGATCTCTGCAATGAGACTATTTCTAGGAGCAGCCTATGATTTTAATTTTCCTCTGATTTAAAAAGCATTTGTGTCATTTGGCACCTTTTACCTCTTATATGATGTCTTTTAGACTTAGAGTCTTGTCCAAGATCCATTTTTGGATCAGAAGTGATAGTGCCCCTTTGTCACATATCCTAGTTATCAGTGTAGGATAGTCTTTTGTTTCATGATCAAACAACATGTAATACTTGCATGACGGACACGTTCGATCAGTGCACTCATGGCCATAGTGTCCTGGTCCTCCGTAATTGTAGCAATCAATTATCCTCGACCACTACCATGTCCTCCTCTGCCTCGGCCTCATTTGTGCCCTTGAAATCCTATCTGTGTCATCCCTGCATTCTGGTCAAGGGGCTACATTTTAGCCTAAACCCTGGAGGTGGGAGTTCTATCCATTATCAATTCATATCTCTTGTAAGTATGCTCATCATGTCCTACCGACCTACAAAAGATGGAGAGTACTTGTTACGGTGCTTGTACATACTTCTGTAACAAGTGGTAGCTATCCATGGCATGTGGTAGTTATCCATGGCATGTTTTACGACTACCTGATAGATAGGGCACCATAATTCAGGCCCCGCACTAGGTACTTCTTGAGCCTTTGGCCTCAAAGGCATCGGTCCTCCTCCTGCAAGGTAGTTTTCAAATATTTAGAATGGTCTTTGTGATGACCTTGACTCCTGCATTTCAAGCACCATACCTCGCGTACCTCTGGTCGAACTGTTTTTTCCTACTTCAGACTTTGTATCTCAAGGCATAGATTCTTCAGCTACACATGGATCTATTGGACTCCTAGATTAGGATCTTGCATGCGAGTCTCATGTAGTCTCATGGAAATCTCCAAGGCCTCTGCCTGAGTTGTTATCTTTTGTTGTGACAATGCACTCCTTAAGTGTGGTAGTAGTGAAGCCACAAACCACTCGCAATGTTGTCCATCTGTCAAAGTCATCTTGGCCTCATAGATTGTACATTTCAGCCTCTAATCTAGTTCCCAAGGTTTGTCACCTAGTTGCGTTGCGATCTCTTTGAATCCTAAAATCGGTTGCACCTTAGATTTAAGCCTGCTAAATTCCCTATTTAGTGCTGCTTGGACGTCTTCTACTCCAGCATTCGGGTTATCGTTAGAGTACTTAATATACCAAGTTAGCGCACGATCTTACATAGCACTAACCAGTGTCACCTTCTTTATATTATCAATTGTGACACCTTGAGCTTCCCATAAAGCCCTCACAATGAACCAGAATTGGTCCGGGTCCTCATTTCCCAAGCCTTTGAACAAAGGAAACTTCACTGTATTTGGCATACTGAACCGCGGTGGAGGTGGAGGTGGGATGGGTGAAGTTGGAGGCGATAGCAGTGAAGTTAGAGGTGGTGTGGGTAGAGGTGGTATTCACGGGAATCCTTGTCTTATTAACTGAATAACAATTCATAGAGAGACCTTCACTATCCCTTCTCTATTTCTTCACAGAGGTGAAATCAAGGGGTCTGGACCTTGCTTTCCTTCATTCCTATAAGTTTTTCCACTTCACATAGTCTTGAACATCAAGGAAGTTGCATAACCCATTTTTTGCACAACAACATTTTAGTCCAAGTATTCAAATATTTTACGTACTTACCTTGCAGTCCTTTGAAAAAGCGTCGCTCTGCCTCGCTATAGCTGACTGAGGTATTGACTGTGAATTTAGTCACAAATCCTCCTATGACGTGATTGAGCCAATGATCAACAGGGAAAAAGATCTTTTTGTTCAATGCTTCCAACCTTCGCACTAGCTCTAGGGTCCACACAATAGGAACTGTCAAGTTTCCACCTTCCTTGGTTATCTGCTAGCTTCGCGATCCACTCATATAGCTCAACAGGGAAAGAACAAAAAAATATTTCGTGGATCTTTGTATATAGGTATCGGTCCAACCATTGTTCTTTTGACAGTCATGGTTTTTTGTTCTCCTCTCTCTTGAATTCGTGCATCTTTCTATCCAACCAGTCCCTAATCTCCTTCTTAGTTGGATTCCAGTGATACGACATCACACATCTCTTATGAAGATTCCTATCCTGGCAATGGAACCATTTGTTGGCTTGAGGGGGCTTGACCTAGGTTCAACTTTATTTAGCCAGACAAATCCATACACTACTGGCCCTTTCAGCATTAGCTCACGAAGCGCAGATCGAAATCTCACTCGAAGCACTATGGGGGGATGTTGGAACAAAGTTTTTGCACCCTTGAGATGGTTGTGATGTCTTTTTATTCTAGCCATACTTGCCTTCGCATAGGTTTCTTAGCCCTCTATTCAACCCTTCAGTACTTTCACGAAAGGGTACAATTGGTTTTCGCATAGCCCTAACCTACGGCTCAGGGACTTTGCACTCCTAGGGTAGGAAACTACGATATCTCTCAAACTAGGCTAAGTGTCTTATCTATCTTATTAACTAATCTTAGTTAGCTTTGTGTAAACAAATTTTCTTACTTGCATTCACATAACCAACACATTTACATACATTCGCTCATCATATAAGCATTATAAGTGAAAATCATACCCAACATAACAAGATGCATAAACAGGAAATAAAGACATAGAAATTGTAGAATACTTCACTTTATTGATAATTCTGGATGATTACAGACTTGACCCACCCTACGCATATAGCTGCAGGGGTCCACTCACTCAACTACAGACTTCTACCCTAGGCCTCTTTGCACTCAGCTGCAGATCCTCTACCTATGTTATAACCCGAGACTTAGACTTCTTGCTCTAAGGCTATGACTCTCTCTGTCGTATTATCCTCTAACTACTTAGGGTTTAGCTCTTTATATACAATCCCATGGTCCACAAACCATGGGTAGGTCTTTTACAGCCAACATTACATTTCCAAAATAAGGGCAGACAACCCTATGACTCTTTAACACCTACGCACTCCACAACCACAAAATGCGGAGTCTTTAGACTTGGATTACAAAAATGGACAAAAATATGGGATTTTAGCCCCAAAAATACCCTTGGGGGATGCCACGCTCAATAGTATAGTCACCCTGCATACCCCCCTCTTACCGGACCAAACTGTGTTTGAAGGACTGTGCTTGAGGCGTTTCACCCTTTTTTGAGATTAGTAGAATGTGATTTAGTGGACACAGAGTAGTTTCCTGACCCAGTAACATATCAACTCATAAACCACTTGTTCCACAAAACCATTGGAGTGACGTGTTGGAGCCAGGGAAGTCGCTGAGAGGAGTGGATAAGGCAAGATTTCTCAAACTGCCATGGGTGCCGCATTACAACTGTGCGCCCATCACAATGGTGGTAATCAAGTAGCTACTGTGCTTGGTACATGATGGGCGTTTGTAGATGCAGGAGCCAATACCCATCACTAATAGGTTGATCCATAGGATCACGTGGCTATTGTACATAGGGGAAAATCTGATCATGGCATTTAGCAGAAAGGTTGGTGAGCATGTCCTCATAGAGGCCATTAAGGAAAAGTTCAAGTTAGTGAAGAAGCCATGTAGCTACGCCATTTTGAGCATCTGTGACCCTACAATCAAAGTAGCCACACAACTCTTATTAGGGAAGGTCATGCGGAAATGTCGCATAGATGAAGTGCCAACACCATTCATAGCATTGGAGGCCCAATGCATGGAGGGCATTCAATTTAATTGGGGGTGCTACCTCTATGGTGAGTTCCTCATGAACTACTTCAAGGCATGGGATCTCAACAAGACATTTTACTATGCATGGTTCTTGTTGTCGATAGTGTTGGTAGCATGGGAGCTACCTGAAGACAGCCAGTTTCCTTCAGTTGCACTAGACCTACCAGCAGCCATGAAGTACACTTCATTGTGGGTGACTAAGGATCCTCAGAGGATAAAGGACAAAAAAATCTTTTGAACCTTGATGGAGATGAATGTGCACATGGCCGTCAATCACAAGTTGTGGTTGTCTCCTACAAATTTTGACAGATTGTAGGAGTACATGGAATTCAAGGCTAATTTCCACCACGTCTCAATAAGGGTGTGGAAGGACCCCGAGTAGAAGTGGCATGAACTAACGTACTTGGTGACAGATGATGTGATCGATGCAGTCCTTGATAGCTGGCTTTCAGAATGACGCACTACCTCAGACTTGGCTGCAGGATCTAGTAAGACCGCTGCGCAACAAAATAAGTAAGAAGCGAAGTTGAATATGGAGCAGTTGGCTGCAAAATAGATAAAGGGGGCCGATGCTAAGGCTAAGATAGAGCACATTGCTGCACAGGAGACAAGCAAATAGGTAGGATGAGAGGACCATGGATTTGGCAAAGATAAATCATCATCACGAGAGATAGAGGAAGAAGGGGATGAATAGACAGAGTAGGGAGGAGCGAACCTAGAAACGACTCTATTCCATATCATGTGCACCAAGGGTCCAGAAAAGATAGGGCTATGGAGGAAGTCCAAAGCGAGCAAGATGTCCTTGGATCTGATCACCCTAATAGATGGGAATCTAAATAATATAGGGGATATGTTGAGGGATGCTATTGTAGAACTACTGCAGCAATTCAAGCAGTAGCAGCAGCAGGTGTTAGGCACTATTCAAAGAGGTCTGTGCGAGCTACAGATCCACACCTCGCACATGTAGACCAGCGTGGAACTCACCAGTTTGGCCATTGGCACCTCAAAACCTATGGATACGCTATGCATTAAGGACCCCGAGCTATAGGGTTGTTAGATAGAGAAATGACGATGGCAATTGATGCTGACAAACCCACCATAATTGTCCTCAAGGGTGTGGGACTTAATTTGGCAACGCTTCCTAGTGAAGTGCTTTACTTTTTGTAGGACAATGTGATCATCAAACTTTGGACCCATGATCACCTTGCTTTGCAGGTGATCAACAAGAAAAAGGTCAACAATGCTTAGATGGTTGTACAGCATGACTCTGCCATCAACCTTGTGTCTAAAATCATAGATAAGAATCAGTGCCTCACTAAGGTTGTAGATGAAGCATGCTAGATTGTCCCAGAGCTGGACATCCCTAAGACTGAGCCAGTTGATGTGTGGGTTTGAAAAATCATTGTGGGAGTGCCGACGCATGCACAAAGTTGGCCAAGGCTCAGTTGGAGCTTAATCTCAAGATCACAGAGTTGCAATTGAAGGCCCAACCTTTGACTCTGCCTAAAGTCTGGGAGTAGTGCGCGATTGTTGTGGCATATGTGGTAACAACAGTAGCAAGTGCATTAATGGAATGTATGACACTTTTTGAGTATCTTCTCGAGGTCCTCAACAGCTTATAAGAGGACCCCAATGTATAGAGGCTAGAGACAAAAGCGCAGGAACTACAACAACACTATGATGAGGTTAAGGAAACAACGCGAATTGTTTCCGTCACGTAGAGGCTCACAAAGCTATAGGAGGCCAAGGAACTGAAGGAATAGGTAGACACAGCTCAGCACAAGGAGGTAGTACTGAAGGCCATATTGGGGCCTTGGTTACAGGAAGCCTATGTAATCACTACCTCCATTGAAGAGAATTTGGCCAATCTAGAAGAGACTCAACGAAAGCTACACGCTGATAGCACAGGGCCAGATACAAAATAGTTGGTTAAGGAGCTGAATGAGGTGGCAGTGCAATGCACCGTCGAGGTGGCAGTTGTCCAGGTCAAGCTGGGAGGTCTTCGTGACAAGGTCGCCATGCCATCTGAGTGACTCGAGAGCGAGTCACCATGTTTCTGCTAGGGGGCTGTTGGGAACGGGTCTCCTGGGGGTGAATTTTGGTTTTAAGCACCCAAGTTTTGGGGTAGAAGGCCTGAATTTTGTGTAAAGAAATGTAAAATATCTACATTTTGTGGTCATGGAGCGCAAAGATGTCTAAAGTTAAAAGGGTTTTCCGCCCTTAGTCTAGATAAGTTACATCGGTTTTGGAGATCTACCCATGGTTCATAGATCATGGGATTGTATAAAAAGGGAAGTCTTAGAAGATCTAACAGAGGAAGCACATTAAGTAAGTTAGAAGTCATGGGTTATTGGAAATTTTGGGTGAGCTAAGAGCGAGAGTCTTAGCTTAGGAAGAGGCTCTGCAGCTGAGTGCGTAGAGGCCTATAGTGGAAGTCCGTAGCTGAGTGCATGGACCCATGCAGCTATGTGCGCAAGGCGGATAAAGTCTGTACTGGGAATATGAATCATAATTAAAGAGACGTATTCGGGAATTAGTGTGTTTTATGCCTTTGATTATTGCATTTGATTATGATATGTTAAGTTTTGGGTTTACATTATAATGTTAAATTGATGCGCAAATGTATCTACTTCTATTTGTTATTTGAACACAATTAATAATGTATGTCTACGCCAGGTTAATCTTAATTACATGATAAATTTGGATAACCACTAAGGTAATTAGGGAAATGAGACAATAACCTAGTCACAGAGGCATGTAAGTGCCTAAATCAATGTTTAGGGTTGCACGAAGGACAATCAGATACCTTCACGAAGTTTTTGAAAGACAGAAGAGGAAAGAAATTGATAAGCCCTAAAGACTTATCGATTTGAATGAAGGTACGCATTAGTGTAGAAAACCAATATCACAACCATCTCAAGGTGCGGAAACATGGTTCCTCCATCACCCCATACTCGTTCAGGTGAGACTTCAGTCCATCCTCCACAGAATGATGCCGAAAGGGCTATTAGTGTAGGGATTTGCTTGGTTACCTAATGTTGAACCTGGGTTAGGGCCCATCAAGCCACAACTTCAGGACCCCCAAAAAGCATCCCAACATTTATGGAAACTAGCCTCTGGGTCCAACTAAGGTTTTAAACCTCTTGACCTCTGGACACTCCCATGCTATGGCCTTGAAAACATCCAGGAGGTTCTAGACGCTCTCATGACAAGGCGTGCCAACATTCAAGGATTATTTTTCTTAGTTTTGTGCCAGCCTCCCCAAGATTTGAGCCACTTTTTTAGGCCCATAGTTAGAGTCACTACCGGGAATTGAATGACACCTAAAACTAAAACAATGATGAAATTGAAAATACTTGAACAAGCCCTTGACTGGACCCCTACTATCCATGACAGGCATTAAGTCAAAAATATCACAAATATGTAATCTACAATTGTAAAAAACAGATCTATACATAGGGGTCTCATACCCACCTAAGAATCACTTAGAAGCATTGATGCCTCAACACATTGGTTGCAGTTTCATCTATTAGGTTATAGATACATTGTTCATTCATTTACAAGTAAAAACATAATGAGATTTGTTGGTGTTCGTGTGTGAATACACTATTCCACCCTTTTCCACATTAATTCATCAATCTGGTTGCGTACAATTTTCAAGGTAATGCACAAGCTATATGCAGGGGCAAGGTTACAATCTAATGTCAACCAAGGATTTGCAGCTAAGAATTAAGCATCCCTGTAATAGTAATTACAAGTAAATTGTAGAATTTAAAAGTAATTCACATCAATCGATAAAGATATGTAACAACAATAATAAATTAACACACCATAATAGAAACCTCACACATAAAGTAATTAAGCAACACCTGATCAGAAGAGTGGGCCCAACTCTCTGATCAGGGTTGCGTTAATCACAGCTAAGAAGAGAACAACAACTTGCTCATATTCAATTAATATATAAGGGTCTGTTACAATATTTCTCTCTATGCAGCTAACCCCTCACACAGGAATAAAACCCCTTTTATACAAATACATGGGAACGACATATTCCCCAAATTTGGCAACTAATTCCCAAAAATATACAACTGTTTATAATAGCAACTAATTGTCAAGAGAGAGCGAACAATAAAGATCCAAAATAGGTCTGGGAGTAGCTGAGAGTTGGTTATGTTGTTAAAGCATTGCTGAATAGCTACTATAAACAAGGAACTATCTCTGTGAGCTATGAATGCTATACTTGTTCACCGAAATCTACGGAAATAAAAATTTTTAGTAGTTTTTATAGGCAAAACTCTCATGACCTTACATCATCAATTAAATATTCCAAGAAACGTTTGAAGGGAGGGTTACCTTGTAGGTTTATCACAATTAATGCATATCATTTGGTGCAACAAGGATGAAAGGGTAGGTGAAAATATAAGGAAAAGATAGGTAGATTTGGTGCCCAACATCTCCCTCCAACTAGCCTTCTGCATGCCCTCATGCATCTCACCACTTCTGCAAGTCTGCGTTAGAATGGATGTAGTCCAAGTGGAGCCGGGAGAGATCATACTCATCTGCCATGTCTGTTCGTGGGGTCTTGTATCCTCCTATGAGAAGAACATCCTTCCACCAATCATTTGGTACAATGTATGCTAGGGTGTAATGCTCTACTGGCAACCAAATGATGGGGAACTTGAACCAGAGTCCCATCCACTAGACCCCGCATGTTTGGATGCATGCCACATATCTTGGCACCTAACTTAGTGCTCATGCAAAATTTGGTGCTCCAAAAGGTTCCATGTTCTAGATAGTTGTAGGTGGCATCATCCACATCTTCTGACAACTATTAAGGGTCTCATCTCGAAATGTGACTATTTATTTGACACAAAGGTTAATACACCACTTCTGTGTCATCAACATCCATTCTCTATTTCCCTCAATCTCTAAAATGGTGGTATGAATATTATACATAGTCACAGATCGTTCGTGCTCCCTTGTCCTCATAAGATATTTCGTGTTTTGATTCGACTCAAATGTATTTGAAGCTTTCTGCCAGTTTATATGGTTGAGAATATAGGAGGTAAGAGCCCTTAATTAAATGTCCCCCACATATGGGATTGGGTTAAACTCTTTATCCATGTACAGGAAGTATCCATGCATATAAAGCGCACACATCAGATGTTGGGTTACCAAGTCATGGATTCTTAGTATATGGAGTAACTATACAGAGTCCTCAATATCATGACTGACCTTCTTCTTAATACTTTCCAAATAGAAGAAAATAAATTTCTCATCCACGAACATGGCATAACTAGAAGCGGGAGGGTCATGTGCCATTACTTGTTATGCCAAAATAAACACATGTTTTTTGTCTGTCTTCAATTCCGGCAATTGTCCTTCCAACTTTTATACTTTAAGCTTCTACTTCTTATACCTCAATCGTAATATATCCACTCATTCTATATACTCAAAGATAGTTTGGGACTATTTTTTTGAACACTTTTCACCTCATTCTAGTAATGGGCTGCAGTGGATTTCCAAGTTTGAATCTCAGCTATTAGAGTGAATTTATGGTCTTCAAACAAACGCTCAATATGATCCATTTGGGTGGTAGCAGAGGTCATAGGCACATCATCTACTTGTGTTGCTACTTCGGCCACTACAACCTTAGGCTTCCTAGCCCACCGTTTATAATTTTTTACCTGCTTCTTAAGTTGATGCACCTATCTTCTCAACTTTCGAACCTCTATTTTCTACCACATCGTATCTCTGAACTATAGCTAATATTTCTTTTCAAGGGGTTGCCCCCTCTAATTTCATAGTTCTATCCGTTCCTACGTAACAGTCACTTCATCTGACCCTGAAACTTGTTCAGCAGGTGGTGGATTACTCGAAGGAGTATCCATTGGTCTAGCTACTGGGCTCTCCTTGTTTGGTTCCCCTTTCTTAGAAGCAATTTCTTCTTCTTTAACAATCAACTCAACTGGCCTTGCAGCTGGTCCATAAGGTGGTGGATTACTTGGATGAATATCCACTGGTACATCTACTAGGCTTCCCTTACTTGGTTCACCTTTTTTAGAATCATTCACTTCTTCCTCCCTTCTCGGCTCCATCACATCTATTGCTTGAAAAAAACCTCCTTCATCCATTTGTTGTTCCTGTTCTTCTGCAGGGTGTTCCTCCTCCCTCTGTTCTTCAGAATGGCCTTGTTGAGAATTAAAAACAAACAAACTAACAGTAGCTGAAACTTTTACCGAATAATCAAATTTTAAAATGGGAGAGACAACAACCTCCTTTTCTGAGCATTGGGGATAACAAGACACTCTCTCCCCTCTTGGTATGGTGGCACAAAAAGGAGAATGGAAGATGTCCTCTTCCTATTCTATACTGGCCCTGTCTGTGACCTCGAGTTCCTTCCCTTCATATGTGACAATTTTGCAATGGCTTGAGGCTCCTTCTTGAGTTAGCCCATGTCCCGTGACTGACACTGGTTCTTGTGGGACAGTGTCAACCTCATAACTCATTATTTTCACATTTTCGAAGACCATAAGGGATGGTGGTGGTTCTTGTGTGGCAAAACCACCTGTATCTGACACTTCCTAAACAAATGATGTTTCCATTGTTTTGCCTTCCACTTCATTAATGAAATTGGATTCTTGTATCGCCGTGTCAATCCCATCCATTGTGTCCATAATTTCTTCCTCCATTGGTTCCATAGTAGAGGTTGGTCTTGTGTAACAACCTCAATTGTGGCACTGATTATTTCTTCTGCTACAATCTCCCTTTCTTGCTCTGGTTCCTCTTCTTCCATTTCCATCTCTTTAGGCTCTTCTTGGTCTACATATTCATCTTCTACTGGTTCTTCCTCTATTCTCTCGTGCTTGTCTTCTCTAGCAGCTATAGCAGCTACTACTTCTTCTTCTGTTGATTCCTAAAATATCCCCCAAGGAATTTGAAATCAGGTCAATGCATGCTTAACCAATAATCGAACCAGCCTGTGATTGGTGATGACTACTACAACATGTCACAAACACCAAGTAGACTGCGCCATCCATTGGAGGCTTTCTAGCAAAAACAAAGGCATGTTCAAAGAGATGACTTCTGACTATTGAAATCAAGGATGAGCTAACACCTTGAAGTGATACTTGAATACAGTGATGAACCGTCCTTCACAAGTTATGTATTTCATAATAAAACTTGGTACATCACCCCATGGATGTGGAAAATAGTTCTGGTCATACCCCCAACCTTTTAGAAGAATGCTCTTGCCAGCCTGTAGAAATAATTTCGAGAACTCTAGGAGGGAAGTTCTTCATGAAAACCAGCTTTTTCCCTGCTGAGGCAATCCAATGACTTCTGTGATAACTTCCTCTATGAGAACGATTTCTATTGCTCGAACCCAAGAAAAATTCTCATTCAAATTGAGTGTGGATTCCATTGTAATCCCCTCATCAAATCCTTACAACCTATTAAAGCAGAAGTCCCAGCCTGCATTGAAAAAAACTTGCCATACCTCTCTATTGTTATGATCCAAGGTGTTATCATTTGGCTTGTGACGCACACCCAACCCACCCATTTTTGTAGAAATAGTAACAACACTTGGATGTAGTCGGTTGTTGGGGAGAGAGTAACAACAACCAAATTAACAGTGATGGTAACAACATGGTGTAACATGGGGTAAAAAGTAGTGAAAGCAGCTAGTGATTTTTTTGAAAAATGAAAATAATTATGGCGAATCATGGTAAGTGGGATGAAATAATTATGATAATTAATTTGTATAAATAGGAAAAGACTGATAGGTTATCAAATGTACATAATTCAAACTCCAATGCATTGAAATAGTTATTATGAAATGATGGGATTTGTGGGTGCACCATTCGCACAACGTTTAATAATGATATATGATATGTCATTATTGTGGTTTTAAATACATCGTTGTTTAATTATGATGGGACCCCCCAAACTTAAATGTAGTCTTCTATGACATCTGTATGTCTCACTGATGGAATATTTTAATTGAATCTGTAAATTCATCAGAGACATGCTTGGTGACCTACCTGGTGGTGGAGTAACGACGGAGTAACTAGTGGAGTAACAGTAGCAGCGGAGTAATAGTAGCGGCAGAGTAACAACAACATGGAATAACAATAGTGGTAGAGTAACAATAGCAGCAAAGTAATAGTAGCGACGGAGTAACAACAGCGGTAGAGTAACAATACTAATGGTGTAATAGCTGTGGTGGAGTAACAACACCGACAGAGTAACAATGCCGGTGGAGTAACAGCATCTGACATTTCAAAAATTCTTCATGAGTAACAGCAGTGGAAAAGTAACAACACCGGTGGAGTAACAACAACGGTGGAGTAAAAACATCTGACACTTAGAAAAAATTTCAAGAGTAATAGCAATGGTGGAGTAATAACACTAGCGAAGAAATAGAAGTAGTGGAGTAACAACATCAACTATTACATGGAAAAATTTTTCAGCTCCTCATCATCAGATTTCGATCATTATTCCTGCAAAAGACAAACAAGTAAGTAGTAACAACATTTTTTTTTCTTTTATTTAAGAAGAGAATGCAGAGGAAGAATTCTCTGCACCAACAACCATCAAACTAGATTTATCAGAGAGATGTTTGATGAAGGTGTCCTTAGAAGTTGGACAATAACATAATTTCAGAGGGTGTCCGTTCACTAAGAAGGAAGCACGAGTATCATCTATTGTAAACAATCTTACTATTCCATTGTCAAACACAACATCCACTTCATAGGGTCCCATCCAGTAAGTGCGAAGATTTCCTTCAAAATCTTTAAAACAAGAGTCATGGAGAAGTGCCCAATCTCCTTTATGAAACACCTTATTCTTGACAAATTTATCATTCCATTTCATTCTCTGTTGTTGAATAGCACTAGTTTTCTAGATAGCCACTAAGCGGATTTCATCTAACACATTTAGTTGTTCTAATTAGTATTTATGGACCTCTTATAAGTCCAATCCTACTTCCAAAGCTATTCTAAGCATGTTGATCTCAAATTTTATTGGAAACAAGGGGGAATCCCCATTGACTAACTCATATGGTGAAAACCCGATTGTGTTCCGCCATGTTTTCCTGTATGCCCAGAGAGCTTCCAGAAGTTTTTGAGACCAATCCATATGATGGCTTGCTGCAGTCTTTGTCAAGATATTTTGCAATACCTTATTTGTACTTTCTACCTGTCCATTCGCTTTGGGCTGGTACGGAGCTTTCACCCTATGTTTGACTCCATACTTATGCATAAGCCTTGCTATAATGTGGGATGTGAACTGTGCCCCTTGTTACACTGAAATTTTTCACCATGACTATCTACAGTTAGTATGGCTCCATCAACAGTCATATTATCCTCCTTGGCAAGCCTTATACCTCTGCTCTCCATGTCAAACTTCAAGAAAGAGAGAAAATCATTAAAAAACATGTTTATCTTTGGGTACGCAGGTTCTCTCTACCTTACCTACGTGTACGAACTCCACGTTCATTATACCTGCGTACTTGTATGCTCTGTATGTCAAGGGTTGGGTGTGTACCCCTGTAAAGGTCAAAAGGCGCGAGTTTCATCTTAAAAAAGTTACTTGTGGTCATTTCTAGAGCATTCTAGAAGATTGTTTGACGTGTATTGAGCGCCTCCAGATGGTTTATGCATCCCTATGGTAGAGGAACTTATCCCATCAAGAGAGGAGCTACCCCATCCAAAAGAGGGAGTATCCCATTGATGTTGGACCTGAATAACTTCCTCTAGAACACTATAAATACAGGCATTGGGCCATAGGAGAGGAGGTTGAAAGCTGAACATTCCAAAGGGTAGATGCTGCTGGAATTAGGACTTCCTTGTAGAAGCTTGTGAGGAGAGATTACCATCCTTTCTTGTTTCATTTGGAAGTGGGTGAGCTTGTCAAAGTAGAGGAAAACTCTTGCTGGACCCTGGGAGGAACTTGCACAACACCAAGGCTCAGGTTGTCATGGTTTCTTTTGTTTCCTTAATACAAATAAGTCCATTCTTCTCAAGATTTGTTGTTAATGAGTTGTTTCATATACTCCTTGGTCTGTATGTTGAATATGTTTTATTTTATGAGATATTCAGGTGTTATGTAATCGTTTGATTGCTAGTGTATGCAGGTTTCAAAGTGAAGGAGGAGCTCATCTGGATCAACGAAGCTAGGCTGCTACAACAAGCGTTGGACCTAAGGTAAGATCGAAAAACACTTGGTTTATCATAGGATAATGTATATTTAGAGAAGGATTGCTCTTACTTGTTCTGTTTATCACTAGAGAGTCTTAGGCTTCTAGGGAGGTTGGTTTTGTCCGCAAGATTAACTCTTTCCGCATGACAAATTGGCGACTCTGCTGGGGATTCCATTGATGTGATTGATTTTTCCTTTGAGTGTTACTTTGGTCTGAAAAGAGTCTTTTTTCTTTGGTTTTTTATTGTTTGACTGTGTATTTGGGTGGGCTAGCTTAGAGTTAAGTTAGAATTTAGTTTTTCTTAATTTTTCAGTAGTATGCACCCTCTGAGTTGAGCACAATGCGTACCTGTACACACTGCAGCTTTGTACACAGAGCGTGCATGCACCTGTGCAAATAGGCTGCCTACGTACCCTGTCAAAAATTGAGAAATTTCCATTTTTTCCCTTAGATTTTGCATTTCATTAGTTTTTACTACCCAGATCCACTAGTTATCTATCAAATATCTTCACCTGAACTTGTTTCGTTAGCGTCAAGAGTTTTAGTGAAATTCATAGAAGTTCTAGCCTTAGGGTTTGATTTTTGAATTGGTCCTATAGTGACTTTGACTTTAGAAGTTGTGAAACCTTGGATCTCTCTGGTTTTGTCAGTCTTCTTAGGAGTCGGACTTGTCGTAAAGTCTACCTGTGTGAGCGGCCTACCTTTGTGTTGTCTCTTTGCGGAATTTCAAAATAGCTTGTTGATTGAAGTTGTGAATTTCATTCTTAAGAAAAGAACAAAAGAGTTTGATTTTTGTTTTTGATTGGTTTATGATTCTGCATGAACTGGTCCTTGGTTTGATTGTTACCAAGTAAAACAACCTGGAATCATCTTAGTAGGCTTTTGCCTCTTTAGATTTGCTTTTAGGTAAATTTCCTTTTGATTTGCTTTTGAGTGAGTTTTCCATAGATTTTTATAAATTTTGAAATTGCTTTTGTTAAAATAGTTTTATATGCTTTGTTAAATAGGAAAAATACAAAAACATCTCCATTGCAAAGTTTGTTTTAAGTAGCATTTGAAGTTTTTGAAAGAGAAAAGAATTTTTGTGCAAGTAATGAGTGGTCATGTGTTGTATGCTTGGAAAAGATAAAGAGATTGTTTCTTTGATTTTCTGTTAAGAAAGTTGTTTTTATCAAAAGTTTTCATTCTCCAACTCTCTTAGCTAGGGAATTCATGGAAAAAGGAAAATAGTGTAAATCATCCTAGGTGCATCTTTTTAGTGGATTTGAGTCGAGTCTACACACCATCAGTTTCATCTCCACTACCTTTTGTCTTAAAGAAAAGCCATAAAATCAATGCTTAAAGTAAAATCAACTTAGAAAATTTTCTTT
>APFE031233142.1:45779-106608 GCA_000404065.3 Pinus taeda | reverse complement strand
ACACTTTGTGCTCTTGGCCTTTCTTTTCATAGCCTGGAGGTTGTTCAATGTAAACCTCTTCCATTAACACTCCATTTAGGAATGTTGACTTCACATCCATTTGGTAAACTTTCCACTTGTTTTGTGTTGCTATGGACAGCGCTGCTCTCACGGTTTCCATTCTAGCAACCGGTGCGAAAGTTTCCTTATAGTCTCTCCCATACTGCTGCTTATATCCTTTGACTACAAGTCTTGCCTTGTGTCTTTCTATTTTGCCTTCAACATTACTCTTGGTCTTATAGACCCATTTAACTCCAATGACTTCTTTTCATTTTGGTAGTTAAACTAAATCCCGTGTCTTGTTTCTTTCTATGGCATTGATCTCCTCATCCATAGCTTCTATCCATTTCTTATCCTTAATTTCATCTTCGAAATGAACAGGGTCAACAACATGACAATATAAGGAAAACAAAGAATTTGAACCTTCATTTGTTTCATCTTGTTCATAAATATCACTTAAATTTCTGAACTTCTTACCTCTTTCATTTGGTTTACAAGTGCTTGAAGAAGCACTTGAATTTCCTCCTTGTGATGTGCTTGGAGAAGCACTTTCATTTCTCTTCAAGGGTGTCTCTTGTTGTCCTTGTATCGGCGCTGTTGTTTGGGGATGTATTTCAGCCATCTCCTCATCATCTTCATTATGTGACAAAGAGCTTTTAACATTCACTGTTTTCTCTATGCTTCCATCCCAAGCTTCCTCCTCAATGAACTGAACATCTCTGCTCACGAAAAACTTCTTGGTGGATGGGTTATACAACCTGTAAGCTTTGGATTCCTCACTGTATCCAATGAAAATACATTTCTCCCTTTTGTTGTCCAACTTCTTCCTTAACTGATCTGGGATGTGTGCATAACCCACACGTCCAAAAACTTTCATGTGGGTGACTCCTTGCTTTCTTCCACTCCATGCTTCTTCCGGCACTCTATTCATCACTGCTTTTGTAGGACACCTATTCAAAATGTACGCTGCACAGTGTATAGCTTCAGCCCAATAATTATTTGGCAAATGTTTTGCCTTTAACATGCTCCTCGCCATATCCATGATTGTCCTATTCTTCTTTCAGCTACTACATTTTGCTGCGGAGTGTACCTTGTGGTAAACTGTTTATGAATTCCATTTTCTCTACAAAAACGTAGAAATTCTTTGGAGATATACTCACCTCCTCTATCAGTTCTTAGAACTTTGATATGCAGCCCGCTTTGGTTTTCTACAAGTACTTTCAAATTGCGAAATTTTTCAAACACTTCACTTTTATTTTTCATCAAATATACCCAAGTTTTTCTGGTAAAATCATCAATGAATGTTAGTATATAGAAGCTGCCTGCAAGTGATGGAGTTTGCATCGGTCCACATAAATCTGAGTGGACAATCTCTAAGGGTGTTTTTGCCCTTATGCTTTTCCCTGATGGAAAACTTTCTTTGTGTTGTTTTCCCAAGATACTAACTTCACAAAGGTTGTCTGGTTTTTCTATCAATGGTAATCCTCTTACCATTCCTTTTCTACTCAACAAGTTAAGACCTCCAAAGTTGAGATGTCCAAATCTCAAGTGCCACAACCAATTTTCATCATTTGGTTCGCTTTGGAAAGCCTCTTTTGTAACTTCTGCAATTTCTACGCCATCTTTCAAATCAACTTTTATCTTGAGAGGGAACATCATGTTCATTGTCATCTTCACTTCAACAATACATCATTTGCTAGGTTTTCTATCCATGATGGTGCATACATCATTCTCAAATAAAACATTGTAACCCTTTTGAACAAGCTGTCCAATATTCAAGAGGTTACACTTCATTCCAGGAACATAATAGACATCTGCCATGGTTTTTTTTTCACCTTTCTTTGTAAATATTTTTACCTCTCCTTTTCCCATAACAGAAACTTTACTATCAGCCCCAAGTGCGACTTGTGACTTCACACTCTGATCTAACTTATAAAACAGGGCTATGTTTCCTGTCATATGATTACTGCAACCGGAGTCTAAAAACCATATATCATCACTCCTTGTTTCAGCCATATTACAAGCTAACAACACATTATCTTGGATGATATTTTCTCTAGTGAAATTTGCACTAGATCTATTATTCATATCATGCTGCTTCTTCCTACATTCATTTGCATAATGCCCATATTTTTTACAATAATAACATTGGACATTGGATTTTTCATACCTTTGTCCTTGAGCATGATGGTGTCCACTTTGTTGACTGCTGCCTTGGCCTTGGTTCTGATTTGGATTGCTGTCTCTTCCTTGAGTGTTTGCTGGACTGTTTCTTCCACCTCTGTTTTCGCTTCTGTCTCTTCCTCTCTTGTTTCCTCTACCTTGACCTCTTCCTCTTCCAAAGGACATCTGGGTCTTAAAGGCTTGCTCTAGAGATGAGTTTTCATTTCTACTCAATCTCTGCTCATGTGTTATCAGTGATGCATGTAGTTCATCAACTGAGAAATTTATGAGATCATTTGTTTCCTCTATGGTGGTGACAATCACATCAAACTTTGAGGGTAGGACTCTCAATAGTTTCTCTACAATTCTCCTTTCTTCAAGAATCTCTCCATGAGACCTTATCTGTATGACCAAGCCAATCGCATGTGTGAAGAATGATTCAATATTGTCTGACTCCTTCATGCATAGATTCTCAAAATCTCTCCTCAACAACTATAGTTTTGTTGTCTTCACTTTCTCCATGCCTTGATAGGCTGTCTTGAGAGTTTGTCATGCTTCTTTGGATGTCTTGGTTGCTGCTATCCTTTGAAACACACTTTCATGCACTGCTTGATATAGGAAGAGGAGGGCTTTAGAATCCTTCTTCTTATAGCTCTTCAACAGATCTTTCTCTGCCTGAGTTAAATTGTTAAACTCATTTTCATCTGTTGGTTCTTCAAATCCATCCTCAACAAATTTTCACAAGTCTTGTGAGCCAAACAGGGCTCTCATGGTTATTGCCCAATAGTCATAGTTTTTTCCATTAAATAGTGGGAGCTGGGTATTACAGATACCCATGCTAGTGCTGGTGCTGGTGCTGGAGCCAGCAATTCTTACACTCTAAACTATGCTTCTAAATCCTTGACTGTGTATTTAAAAATAACTGACTGTCTCAACAGCTACACAGAAAAAAAATAAAAAATAAAAAACTTTGAGAAATACCTTGGATTCTTTTGACTGAGTCTTCACTCTACTGGAGAAACTACTGTAGCAAAAAAATCATTCCTTCAGCTTCTTTGACACCTTCAAAGAGCTTAGACAAACTCTGATACCATGTTGGAAATTTCTGGTAATTTCAAACAAAATCTGAACAGAGGATGATGCTCTGTTTATCCCAGGAAACTAAAAAAAAATTGCTTGCTGAAGACAAAGATTTACACATGCACAAAGAACACTTGTATTCATTAATAAAATTGTTGCTACATAAGTTTCTTCCTCTCAGAGGGATTACAACCAGACACTGCTTAAGATATAGTTCCAAAACAAAACAAAAAAAATTACTCTGTCTCTCAAAAAATTAAAGCCTCTATTGTGTATTACACAAACAAAACCTCTGTCTCCTTTGAAGAATTTACAGTGCTGTGTAAAAATAAAATTCATTCACACGATGCTGCCTATTTGCCCCCTTTCATATTCTCAACAAAAACATTACATTCGCCCTCTGCCGCGCTACATAACATAGTCAACAACTAAAAAACATAAAAACAAAACATAACATTTTGTTTGACTTTGTGCCGTATAAAAAAAACTTACATCCGTGAATTAACAAAATAATAAAATTAAAAGTTTACATAGTCAACAACTAAAAAACATAAAAACAAAACATAACATTTTGTTTGACTTTGTGCCGTATAAAAAAAACTTACATCCGTGAATTAACAAAATAATAAAATTAAAAGTTTTCACCTACATTCTACGACTACAATACATTTCATTAAATTCTCAGCATGGCAATATATATTAATTTTCTGATCGAAGGTACTTCAACATTAATTAATTTACTGGTGGTCAAAAATCACTTCACGTCATGCAATAAGGTGCAGGCTGTACTTCTACAGTTGATCTTGCCCATTTTAATCAAACGGCTGTGGTGAATATCGGAAGGCTTCTTCTTACCGACCTTTACCTTCCAGGGAATGAGTGGTTTTGAAACCATACTGTCAACTGGTCGGTGTGATCAGAGCCTCTAGGGGAAAAACAACTTTTGGCAAAAGGCAGTGCGATAAGAAACTCGCTGGTTTTCTGGAATTAAATGCTCGCAGTTGGAATTATTAATATTTCAACATATACTAAGAAGAAAATGAACATTGCGAAGATAAAAACTAACTCCCATTAGTTTCAAAATGAAACTGAGTGTTGGTGTATTCCCCAAAATACCTTGGGAAGAAAGAATCAATCAATTGTGTGACACTAAGAAAATTGAAAATGAAATGCACTTTCTCTTGGATTGTCCGACCTTCACTCGCATCCGTTCTCATTTCCAAAACTATTGCGAGACTCCCAACCTTCTTCACGTGTTCACCCACCTCCAAAATCTATCTCCCTTCTATTTGACTATAGAAATAATATTTTAAAAAGTCCTAAGTCCCAACTAATTTCTTTTCTTAAGGTCCGATAATGTCAGTCTAGTAGACGTTAATCATCATCTTCAACATCATAAATAGATAGATACAATGCCTTGAAAATGTCATTCTCAATTAATTGTGTAAACTACATAACTTAAATTTACAATTCCAATAAATTTTTTTCAATATTTTTAGAAAAAATCATTAAATATTTTATTTTTATTAATATATTTTTCAATGCTAAATAAATTTATATTAAAAATAGAATTGCTAAATAAAATTATATTAAAAATAGAATGAATTGCACCTCTTTTGCTAGAAAGTAACTAACTGAATTTACTTAAATTTTTATGGGATGGTATATATATAACCATGTAATTTTTTTTAAACCTTTTTCTTTTATTTTTTAAATAATCAACTTAACCAGTAATAATTTTAATTAAAATTAACTAAATATTTAAGTCAATTCATGTTCATCTCTGCCAGAGCAATCGAAGCTTCATCAACTGTTTGGACAGCCACATCTCTGCAGAAAAAGAAACTTTTTGGGCAGCCACATCTCTGCCAGAGCAGTCAAACCTTCATCAACTGGAAGACCAGAGCAATCAAAGCTTCATCAACTGTTCGGACAGCCACATCTCTGCAGAAAAAGAAACTTTTTGGACAGTCACATCTCTGCCAGAGCAGTCAAAGCTTCGCAACTGGAAGACCACAGGAGCAGTAAATGTAGGTTATCTGCCAAAATCTCAGCCACGGCAGCCATAACGAACTTGAAGCATCGAATAGCATCATCATGCCTCATACAACTACGATTTCCCATTGTCCATATGGTTGCAATAAAAGATTCTGCCTTAAAGAGCATTATAATCCTCCCACTTTCAGAACACAAATTTTGCATCAACAACTTCCAGAGTCAGCTGACTAATGGAAGAGGATGAAATTTTTTATTTCCGCATTGATTTTCTAGGATCTCTCTATTTCAATGTCCCTTTCCAATATCTCTTGTGCTTCTTTCAACTTTGTGTCAGACTACTAATCAAGCTGATCACAAAGTACAGACATACATGAGTTTGGGCACATTTGTCTTATGTTTAAGTCACATTTGTTTTTATCTTCACCGAGAATATAAATGGTCTGAACAGTGCAAAGTATTAAGGTATGATAAAGGCACGCCCAAGAATCTGGAAAAAAAATCAGTTTAGTCTCTCTAACATTTACAGTGTTTAATGTGGCATGCCTGGATATATTCACTTTCAATTTTAGTGTCTTGGATATAGGTAGGAAATTTCCCCTTGGTGATTTGGATCTATGCTTTTGGAGTGAATTCTAATTATAACTTGGTCGAATCTTCTTTACATTTCAAGTATGGTTGTGGCACGCAATAAAAAAGCCAGTGTAAAATTCTATGAACCATTGGGAGAGAAAATATGTATTCCCTTCCACTGTAAATTTATATTGGGCAACAATTTCAGATATAAATGGCTTCATATTTGTGTTCCTATTTTTCCTAGTATTTTATGTGTTAAGGTGACAAGGACTTATGACATTGGAATCTCATTATTTCTCAAAAATACCCTGTAGAGAAAATATGTATTTCCTTCCACTGTAAATTTATGTTTGGCAACATTTCAGGTATAAATGGATTCATAGTTGTTTTCCCATTTTTGTTAGATTTTTATGTGTTAACGTGACCAGGACTCTTATGGCATTGGAATCTGATTATTTTTTAAAAATAAGACTTTGTAGATTGGTTTTGAGTTGACTTTATTTTTAAATAACGAACCTAACCAGTAATAATTTAATAAAATTAACCAAATATTTAAATTCATTCATGTTTTTAAAATAGCTTACCTTGTTTTCTACATCTCTGCCAGAGCAGTCAAAGCTTCATCAACGGTTTGGACAGCCACATCTATGCAGAAAAAGAAACTTTTTGGACAGCCACATCTCTGCCAGAGCCGTCAAAGCTTCATCAACTGGAAGAACACAGGAGCAGTAAATGTAGATGCTCTGCCAAAATCGCAGCCACGGCAACCATAACAAACTTGAAGCATCGAATAGCATCACCATGCCTGATACAACTATAATTTCCGATTGTCCATATGGTTGCAATAAAAAATTCTACCTTAAGGAACCAATATAATCCTCCCACGTTCAGATTGCATTAGCAATTTCCAAAGTCAGCTGATTAATGGAGGAGGAGGATGAAATTTTTTATTTTCGCATTGATTTTCTAGGATCTCTCTATTTCAATGTCCCTTTCCAATTTCTCTTGTGCTTCCTTCAACTTTGTGTCAGACTGCTAATCAAGCTGATCACAAAGTACAGACATACATGAGTTTGGGCACATTGTGTCTTATGTTAAGTCACAAATTTTGTATCCTCACCGAGAATATAAATGGCCTGAACAGTGAAAAGTATTAAGGTATGATAAAGGCACGGCCAAGACTCTGGAAAAAAATTCAGTTTAGTCTCTCTAACATTTACAGTGTTCAATGTGACATGCTTGGATATATTCACTTTCAATTTTAGTGTCTTGGATATATGTAGGAAATTTCCCCTTGGTGATTTGGATCTATGCTTTTGGAGTGAATTCTAATTTAGCCCCCACCAAAACCCACTGTTTACATCACAATCCACGACCACTAATACCCGCTGGGTAGGCACTCATTTCAAGAATGGTCCCAATTTATTACTTTCTTCCCATACTAGAGTTGCCATACATCATATAATATCCGCGCCCCTCCCTTTTCGAGTCCACGCCAAGCGCCCACTACTTTTACTTTTTCTACTGATATACCTCACGCCATATCGGTTCTTATAGATTTTCAGTTGAACATTTTTCGATCTCATCATGAGATGCCCATTTACCTCATTGATACATCACTCCGTTTTTCGGTCTTCCTGCGTCCTGAATATCTGGTGCTTTTAATTAGTTAAGCTTTTATCGCAGCTTGGCCCTTTTCAGTTTGTGATAACCTCCAGCAGCAGCCGCCTGCAAGGTTTACATGGATCTGGCTATGGATGTTTATATTCCAGAAGATTATGTGAAAAGGCGCTGCAAACCAAATATATCGATGGAGAAACGAGATGGCGGACTTCCTTCAACGATATGGAGGCTGCGGGCGAGAAGAAGTTTAAGCTTTGGGCAATAAGAATACGATGATCTCTGCTTCTACTAGTCATAGCAATAGCAGCAGCTTCAAGGAGGACATAATTTTCAAATATTTCAATCCATAAACTCTTGCCTGACCATTTCCATAGTTCCTTGGTATGCAGCTTCTCTCTGAATCGAAAAAAATTTAAACTCAATTTTGTGAGCATTTATTCATTTTGCCCCAACTATTCTTATGCATTTCTGGTTGTGTGCTCGAATGTTGAACTATATGCTCTTCTTTCGGCTTTGTTGCTTTGAGAAAATTTATCAAACAATATTTGATTTAAAGGTTATATTACAAAAACAATACCATTGATTCAGATCAGACAAGGACACGGGAAGGAGGTAACTGGTATGAAGAGGTAACTGTTATTTCTAATAAAATCCAAGCTTATCCATGTATCGAAATTACTTGTATCTAATCCAATCCAAGCTTGTTAACGGGTAATTATTGTACACAATGTGATTAGGGTTTTAAGGGTTTGTTCAAATATGTTGTTAATCTGATAAATTGTAACTTCAGGTGATTTAATTATCTTTAATATATTCTCCACAAATCGTTTCTGTAATAGCTGGCCATGTAGGCACCATCTATCTATGGGTTATTTTATAGAGCACGAAAAAATCCGCAAAATTTCGCTTCCAAAAGAAACAAAGTTTTCAGAGATGATTTTTTTGGTGAACAGAACAGAGAATATTATAAGTCTCTCTTGGGAATTAATTCCATTTCATTTGATTGGATTCTGATTCTGTTCTGAATTTCGCATGATCAAGTGGATGAATTCATCATTTCACTCTAGCTCTGCCCTGCATACAGCGATCAATTTGGGAAAATATTCATATCTACAATAGTTGCCCGATTTGTAGACTTGTGATTATTATGATCGTTAAGAATTCAGAGGAGCTTGCGTTTTCTGTTGCACAGACCTCTTATACGTATCATGGAGGAACAAATTTTGGTTATTCAGCAGGACTAACAGCTAATAGCTACGACTATTACTAATTACTAATAGCTATTACTAATAGCTATTAATATGTTATTGGAAGCAACCTGAATGGGATCACCTTAGTGACAAAGACAATGTTTTATAAGTAATAGAAGCACATATGATTGTATTTGATTTTGCACCATTTAATTGCCAACATGAATTCTGTAAATTAGACCATATCTTTGGATAGAGAACGTAAAATGTAACTTCAACAGAAGGTTAAATCTCACATACATATATACCATATGTATCATGGAACATTGGAAAATAAATTTCGGAAGTAACACTTTAAAGGCGACGTCTATGTCACTAACTCCGTTTTGGATTTGCTTTGTGGGCTTCACATCTCGAAGAGAGAGAGAAGCCTCCAAAAATTGGCGTATGCCGCTGATTGTGGCCAACACACGGTATTCTTTAGTAAAAGGCGAAAGAATAGTTCGCTTTGTGTTGACCACACGGCTCCGTAATTATTATCATAGATCGCCCACTTATTTGTGGTCGGTACTCTGTCTGTTCTTAATCTCATGATAAATGTGGGACAATTTATCACCATACACACCTCACTTTTATCTATTCAAGCAGCGCATGTGTTTCAACAAAAACCAAGTATTTCTTGAGAGTGAAATGTTTAGGAATATTGACGAGAGTTAGGTGGTATATTGCTGTTTATTCATATACTAGCATTTGCACCAGATGTTGCAAAGAAAACGCTGTAAGGCATAAAATGTGGAAATCCATTATCCATGTAGTGTATGCATTATTCAACAAGGTGGATCTCTCTAAATTTGTTGCAAACATTTATGTTGTTGCATTGCTAATTTATTTAGAATCTACTACTACCTCCTCTTCTTGGAATATTAAATTTCTTATCACAATCCTTCTGATTATTGGCATCACAATTTTTTCCACTTTAGTGGCCTTACCTTCAACCTAAAGAAACATGAATTTGAGTCACTCAATTAAAAAGCAATTGCTATATCTCTATATGAGCTCATTCCTTCTGCCATCAGCTGCCAAAACATAGCTCCTCCACCTGCTCTTCCAATGCTAGCAGAAGCACATATTTGTTTATAAACCATATCAAATAAATTGTCTCTCTAGTCGATGCCTAATCCTCGGTCTTTAGAGGATTTCCCAAAATCTACAAACATAACTGGTTTCTTCAATATTGTGCTTCCATCTTCTAGATGGTTCTTTATCCAACCTAACCAAACAGTTAATAAATAAGGGCAAACTGCTCTTTGTATTCAGACTGATGCCCTTCCAAACGAACTTGCTTTGTGTACAGAGATATGCAGTGAATAATTAGGAATATGTTAATAAACCCCAATTTATTTCCCAAAGCAAATAAAAATAAGGGCAAACTGACTTCAGAAATTCTTAATGCTACTGTTCCATCTTCACTTAGATTGTTGTGGAAATAGGAAGCTTTCCCGAAGGATTGCAGGAAGAAAATGAGACAGCATTAAGAAATTCAGTTGAATTTGGAGATGAATGTGATGGCAAGGCAAATCTGTTAAACTTCAATGATCAAATATGTTGAATAAATCTGCCACCATTGGAAGAGGAACATTTAATCCCATGAAGCCATTGATGCGTTGGGCTGAAGGTCCCTCACCAATTTGAAGAATATATGGCTCTCTAATGATATTGCTCAAAGGAAACCAAGAAAACAATGTTCTGACACCACAAGGCGTTTATTATTAGCTCCATATTTGCTAAAATTTGCATTTTTTGTCTTACAAACGTTTTGAAGCTAAGTTGTCTTCTTGCATAGATGTAGACGAACAATTTGCAAATGATGAGAATTAGGGATTTAAAAATATAAATTTGCATGCCTACTAGTTCCTAAAGAATATCCCAATAACTCTAGCACATATAAAGAGCAAATTCTTTGTAGGAAAAGAAAAGGCAAATATGTTAAACTTAAATGATCAAATATGTTGCATAAATCTGCCACCAACGACGCTGAAACATTACATTTATATAATATCACAAAGAAGCATGAACCTGCCAAGTTCCAACACTGATTTATTTTTTAAAACATATATATGGAAATGTGTTCATCTCTTTATTGGATGCATTGTGCATTTGATATTCATAAGTTCTTTTCCTGGGCGCACTTAGTCTTTCTTGGCACACACTTGTGTTTGATTCTTGGTGACATGCTTGGTTTTTTCAACACATGGATATTTGCTAGTTGGCACTCTCAGTCTGCTGCTGAGATTTGAAAAGTGGGATGACAAAAACCAAAAGTGGAATTGCCTGGGGGTGGTTCCCTGGTGGTGAGCTTCACCAATTCACAATCTACACCTAGTTGACTTGAAACCCAAATAAACCATACTCCAAATTGACTTGAACAAAATTTCATATTTCTGGCACATTTATGATCCTCTTAGGTTAGCCATTTTCTTGGCTATTTTCGAACTTAGTTCTTATTTGTGTCTCTTCCAGTTTTCTCTGCAAACCATTGCACAAACCACTACCATTTAATGGCCCCTCAAACAACATATTCAATGAACCTTTTACTAAGCGAAATCATACCAATTTCCACAGCTAATTTGTGCTCAAATTTACTGTGTTTTGGTTGCTGCTTCCCCAGCGAAATCGTGCCTCTATCAACGGCATTTTGTGCCCCTTCAATACAACAATTTGATGGGTGCCTTGCCAACTAAAAATGTGCTCCCTTTTGTTGCGACTTGGTTGGTAAATTCTCAGCAAAATCATGGATCTAACCTAGTGAATTTGTCCTCTTTTTATACTACATTTTGGTCACCAAAACACCCAGCAAAAACGAACCTCTTGGCTCTGTCAACCGTGTCTGCAATTGTAAATTTATGATATTATCTCTCTGACTTTGCATATTACATTTTTTTCAGCCTTCACTAATTTCATCTTACTAGACCTTGGTTGTCCACACATCTGCCTTTGTTCACAACTTAGCCATATTTTCATTATTGGTTTGATCAAATATCACTGTTGATATGTTTCTCCCATTGTCATTGTTCATTGTAAGCAGATTTTTTTCATCTGCATTCAAATATTTGAAGGCAGTGTCTTAGTTTATTGTAGAATCCATTGACAGAAAAGAGACACTTGCAGTCACTATAGGAAAAGTGTATCATCATTTGATATATTGATTGATCTAGATTCTATAAGAAGGGGAAGCTGGGTAGAATGTACCGTATACGTGAGCTCCAACTTGAATTTCAGAGCCCCAATATCTCAATGCAACATTAACATATATACAATTACTAAAGTTTGTGGATCTGCAAATCTCTTGATGCTTCCTATAACTTGTTGTCAATCTTCTCGAAATTAAGCAAATTGAGACAAACAAATAACAAATGTGTCATCCTTTGATCCTTGCAATGTAATTAAGATGGCAGTCAGAATCATGATTGGCCTCTCGAAAATGCCCTTTCAACTAGTGAATTCAATACCAAAACTAAGGATTGTAAGAAGATCCATCCTTGAGTTCTCTCCACTGGTGAATGTCTAATTAATTAGAAGTATAAAATATCTACTTCTATTTGGCAATAAAACATATTCCTAGGAGATCTTTGATATGACCAATGAGGAAGTTTAATCTAGTTTCCATTGACAATATCACAATCATAAAACGAACTGCAAATAGAATATTGCTTGCCCATCCATTCACTGTTCCATCTCATTTCTATGAACATATATGCCTCACATTCATTACAGAACCTTGGCATTGTTATGACTACAATTCAATGACTTTTGTTGGTGCAATTAAAAACATTGTGTGATAGATGCAACCAAAGGTGATAATGCCCATCATAGTACTAACACTAAGGTATGCCATTGATAATCGTTGAGTAATACAACCCTATAATATCTTGAATACAGCTCTACTATGATGCAAAGAATATAGTGAAAAAGTCTTTGGGCCATATACCAATTGCTATGAGAATAAGATCAGCCAATAAAGCTGGTGGATTTTTGGAAAAGCTCAAAAATTTTAACTGTATTATTTTGCCAAGAAAATGTTACCACATCCCCAACCCAATAAATCATTCATGGGAGTTTAAACACCCTAAGTAGCTAGAAGCTTCCATCTTTGACCCGCTTCTCCAATCCATGAATGCCTTGATAAGCATTTCTTCTAGGGCTTCATCTTCCTCAACTTCTTTAGGGAAACTCTATGTTCCGCTCCTTATTACTCACATAATGAATATTTGTTGCATCACCAATTCCCTACATCTAGAAGCTTCTTTCAATGGTGCATGCAGAATTGCTACCAAAGGACAGGCTAGATATGTGTTCAACAAAATAGCAACAAAGACTTCATTGGCATGTATTCAGAGGATCTTTAGTACCGATAATGAGGAAGATTTCAGTGTTCTTTCATTTCAATATTCTTTTCCTCTTCCTTATGATTTTTTGTGTATTGTGTCCTACTTTGAGCAATTTGGTTTAGCTAGGGAGCATTGTAGGTATATAAAAAAATAGAGCCCATAACCTTATTATTGTTTTTTTCCTACTTCCACTTCTTATAAAAATCATCCCAATTCTTTCATTGGTTCTCATAATACTTATCAGTTTGAATTGCCTCATCTACTATGTGGGGATCATTTTGATCTCATTCATGTATAAAAGTTGCAACCCATCAAGGAATCGATTCACCTTCAACTAACATATTTCTTAAGTTCCCAGGGCAAGGAGGCTCATCCTTCGGGATTTATCTAAAGCAAGAGAACCCATTGAATTTATTCATTTCCACTTCAAAACACTCATTCATCATTCAAGTCCATAGCCCTCACAAAAGGCAATAGTGAAAGGTTTGAAAGGTGTAGCCGTTGTGGTGGTAGTGAGCAGCACTGCTATGGCCCCTAGGGCTGCTTCAAATTGGTTCAAGGCTTAACACCTGAAGATGGTAGTTTTGAGAGGTAATAGGGCATTTACTTTATTTTATGTTTTATTGCTATTCAAACTCCCTAAAACCCTAATGTAACCATTCATTTGTAATAATTATTCATTTTATTATCAGATACAATATTATAGCATAACTTCTGGAAATCTTTTAACATCAAATTTGCACTCATGAGAGCTAATATCAACACAGGGTTTTACACCATAATTGTGGCTACTGGCCAGATTAAAAACTCTTGGTGTAGCCTCACGCCCCTCCTGTTCATTCCCTCAAGGTGGGTAGTTTGACTCTTCTTGTCTAAAATGGTTGTTCTGGTCTTTGGGACTACATTGTTGCATCTTGGATGATTGGGAATTTGAGATTCATAGACTTCATTCTTATTAAAGCAAAATTCTCTTGGATAAGTCACATCAAGTTTTAGGATCGATGCGTTTTGAACTTCTACTAAGGTTCATCATCAGGGAAAAAATCTTATTGTGCATATGCCCATCGGGGTTTCCCAATCTAACATTGAATCAAACTGTAAGATAGGTCCTATCATCTTTACCCTTGCTATTCCTAGCATTAGAATCTAGACATAGTACCTAACTATTTTGGTGAGCTTACACCTACGTTATGCTCTTTCTTTAGTCATGTTGCAAGAAGTTTTGCAGGGCTATGGGCTCACGGAAACCACAACAGTAGCAGCGTATTTAGATGGTGAAGAAGAAAGTAGGCACTATGTATCAGTTGGCTTGTTGACTCCAAATACTGAAGCAAAAATAATTGATCCTGATTCTGGGACTCCTCTACCTCCAAACAATAGAGGAGAATTGTGGCTTCACGGTCCCATTGTTATGAAAGGTATGTGTTTCTTAAACATTATTTCCTTCATAAAATGAAAATTTGATATCATGAAATGTATTTTACTATAAGATCAATGAACCAAACACATCCTTGGACCCAATATAAGTAGTAAAACTGCGATGGACCAAGAAGTAAACTATGCTATCAAAGATATTTACCCTATGGCATAAAAAAAAATAGAGCTATATAGTGACGAAGATGAAGAATAGTTCTAGCAGCTGAGGAGATACCTAGTATGCAAACCGAACTTGTACATGATATTGTATTGCAAAGAAAGGTTCGTGCTTATAGGAAATGGCCAAAGAGTACTTACACATTGGTTTAGAAGGTAATATTTTAAGCAAAGCCAAGAGATATTAATGGAGGAGATGACACAAAAGAAACCATTCTCATCTTCAACCTAATAAGTTAGTACGGAACCTGAAACCTCCCAAATGGAGGAGGTATGGCCAGTATAGATTCACGAAAACATCAAGTACTATAGGAATAACTAAACCTAATCAAATAGCCAACGAATTGGACAACAGGGAAAACCAGAGAGAGCTGTTGAAAAGGAACATGAGAGTTTGCAAAGGCAAACAGGGTGGAGGAAAAAAGAAGGGACACATGGATCAATTTTATAAACATCGGGCATCTTCCAGAAAAATAAGTAAGATACTTCTATCCTAGGAAGTTCACAGATTTATATTATGTAAGAACAAGAAACCAAAGACAAAGTTGAAAACTTATGATTTTCTTGGGTTAAATTTAAAGTATTTTAACAAATACAACCTCTGTCTGTGCTAAGTTTGCCCTATTTAGCTGTAGGCAGTGATCATAGTGGCTCTCCTAGTGGACATAAATTCTACCTGCTTGGCAAAATCAGGCATCACTTCTTTCAGTCCATCGGATTTATAGAATCCATCCATCCATGCTCTCAGCAATGGCATTTTCTCTGGATCTATTAAAACGCTATCGGTAGCCTTCTCGAGGCCTTTGATAATCGCTGACAAACCATCCAATGCGATGTCAAGCAAGCCGATCTGATCCCCTCCAAAATACGGTTTTCTTGCGAAGCACTGGTTATTGAATAGAAAAATAATATTTTTAACTTTCGAAGACACAAATAGCAGATAAGGAAAGGATCGATGAGATACGAATGCAGGCGATTACTAAGAATGAACTAAATGACCTTATCCTCTACAAAGGCAGCCCAGAAACGAGCAATGGCTCAGTCATATGGATCTTTGGGAATTCTTGCGAACAGGGTTCGATTTCAGCAGCAGCTCGCTCTTAGCTCTGAGATTCTCTTCCTCGAACTGGTAATTGATACCTTTAAGAGCAAAGTGCTATGCGAACCCGCACAATGAAGGGACTCAGAGTCATACCGAACCGCTTTACTTGCCCCTTTTCTCCCCTTTTTTTATTTCAGTTTTTTGATCAACGATCAAAATTCGTTCAATGGTCTAACACCACAAATCCACTGTGAACAATAGGACACAATGACTGCGGCAATTCATTTCAAACAGAAACACCTTAGACTAGTTTGCCTCTTATCAATCCATTCATCGGTCTTTCGTCTACAACAAAAATTGTGAAATGTAAACGCCCCTATAATTTCCAGTAGAAACAGTGTAGTGTAAGGCCAAAGTGTGCGGAATATGCATCTACCAATAACGAAATGCTGAAATGCAAATAGGCTAAGAACAAACGGTCCCAAGGGAATATACATCCACCAATAATAAAATGTTGAAATGCAAATAGGTGAAAAACAATGGGCTGAGAGGTATATTTTATTGGATTGTGGATTTTGGATTTTTAGAATATTTTAGAATAGTAAGATATGGCAGTGTAAATATTCGAAAATCTTACAGAAATGATGTGGGTTGTTTAACTTAGCACATATCTATGAAATTCAGGAAAATTCTAGAAATTTTTAATCAAATTAACTTTGGGGACACTGAGAAGCAAAAGCTCAATGACATAAACAAAATGCAAACTGGGAGGCAAAATGCGAAGAAAAAGATTAAAATCTACAGAATAGGAAGAAAACGAAGGGGAAAGGTATTTATAATATTCAAAAATTTAAAATTTAATGATCCCAAAACCGCTCGTTTAAAGAGGAAGATAGAGAAATCGATTTTGGTTTTGATCCGTCCAATGGAAACGACGACCATAAAATATTGGCTTACACAATCTAGCGTTGATTAATCCATCTTCATTCAAACAACATTTAGTCATGTGAATATACGTCATAGACAGATTTGGGACTGCATTAATCAAAACATGAATCTTTCACATCATATAAAAAACTGATTAGAAACGAGGAAAATTGTAATTTTATATTTTTTAGATGGTAAAATTTAAATTAGTTTTACTAAACGAATAACCATAAAATATGAGGAAATATAGTGTCACCAACGCTAACTAAAACCTCGAAGCGTCATTTTCTTTACATCAATTATGGTGAGTTCAATTGAATCAATATAAAAGGACAGATTATATTTTCCTGGTTTACTTTTTATAATTTCAAAATATGAGGAGAATTATACTTTGGAAAATTTCGGAAATAATATCAGTCAGATTTTCTAAATGTTCCCAAATTTACAATTGAAAATAATAATACCTTACAAACAAGCGGATAATCTAAAACCACTGTGGAAGCGTTAGCTACACCTGCAAAGAAATATGAAAACCAACATGTCAACATGGATTTCAAGCATTTTTTTGTGGTAATCGATGGTCTGTTTTCCCAGACAAGGTCCCAAATCCGGATTGTGCGTCCCAATCGGATGCAGAAGCTGCGTGGTCCATCATCGACTTCTCGGCTTATGCCTTGGATGGCCCGAACTCACAGTCGGGGTAAGCATGGTTCAGAAACTGAGTTTCTATGTTTCTCAAACTTAATCTTTTCTGTCTCTGAAATTTTTGATTGACAGATTTATATTTGCAAATTCCTGTATAGACTGTCAAAATGAAGAAACAGCTACATCATTCAAAATTCTACTTCATTCATGACTCAAAATTTGAAAGTATATATAATTTATGTATATATAGTAGCTATTTTCAGAATAGTTATGTTCCCCCTTCTGACACACCTTCGACGGTTCATAAACACCACAGCGACGTGAGGGGCTTACCAAGTCAGCCAATCGATGTTACTCCCAAACTATGAAGAGTTTTTTAGAATTTCTTATGTACAGAAAGTACAGTGATATATTGTCTGCACTGGCTATAAAGCGAGGCAAGAAACCATAGTTATTTGTGGAAGACGATCCCAATGGGCCTCACTGCATCAGAGGTTGGAAGTTCATAATTTATCACAAATAGGAAGAAAACAATAGGCTTGATAACCAAGCGCAAGTTCTAGCCGCACTGCTTTCCACGGAGCTTCTGCTTCAATGAAGGACTCAGAGTCATACCGAACCGTTAGAGTCATACCGAACCGCTTTACCTGCCCCTTTTCTCCCTCTTTTTTTTTATTTCAGTATTATTTATTTAAGTTTTCGATCAACGATCAAAATTCGTTCAATCGTCTAACACCACAAATCCATAGTCAACAATAAGACACGGCTACAGCTGGGGCAATTCATTTCATATGGAAACGCCTTACGGCGTAATAATACAAAATGTATGTATATAGTTTTTAATTTATGGGTTAAATGATCAAATTATTTAAAATATAAAAAATATAATGAAATATTGATTTTTTTCAAAAAAAAAAAATATAATATATTATATTTAACATAAACATTTTAATTATATATATAATATATATATATGCGCAATACAATAATAAAATTTCAACCCTAACCTCTTCATACATAGCATTAAAACCTTCAACGCAATGAAGTTGCATTTTCAGTGTCTAAAAATTGTTCAATGTAGCACAGCTTTTATTCCTGTTAGTCTTTAATCATGTAATAATGATTGATAAATGAATCCACATGCTTTATTCATAAATCACCAAACCTTATGATTGATGAATACCTTAATAAATCATACCGATTTTGCTTTATTTTTAATATAATTTTTTTTTATTATTATAGTGATTGGATAATCTCTACACTAAATGATTTATATTCACTTTAATAAATCACGCAAACTATGCTTTATTTTTACTATAGTTTTTAATTATTATAAAAATTGGATAATCTATATACTAAAACCATTTAGTAAAAAATTACTTGTGCAAAAGAAACAAGGGGAGCTGCGAAGCAGCAAGTCCCTGCTTGTGTACTTGAAATTTTCTATGTCTAACGTTACAGAAGTGGTTTCAGTTGAGGTTGCCACAGGGTCGTTGTCGGGCACGAAGGGCGACTTACAGAGGCTTTCGAGAGAATTCCACTGGAGGCCTGCGAAGAAACCATGAGCCTTCACATCTGAGAATCCGTTGCGGGATCCCAGTCTTTTGAGAGGAGCCTGAGAATGCACCTGCACCATTAAGTTCAGCCTGAGAATGCACCTGCACCTGCATGATGCATGAAGAAGGCTATGGAGGACAGCAGAGAAAATTCATCTACGGGTTTTCCAGTCGCTGACCCAATCCATCACGGCGCTTCTCACGGGATCAGTTATTCCAAATAGAAGCGAGTTTAAACATGAAAATCTTGTAAGTTTAGAGTCGGATGTAAAACTTATTTAGGTACAAGCTACCTCGGCACCTCTCTGTATCAGTGAATTCGGGATTTATCAGATAGCGCATAACACCGCCGGCCATCCAATCTTAGAAATCTGAATAATGAGGCAAACACTGCCTTTGTTGTACGTTTCCAAACAACGTAGAAGTCATGTGCATTTGACCTTTGTTGTGCTTTAGTACGAGAATACAGAACGGAAGCAGTCACGTTGGATGGCTCTCAGTTTGCCACTTAAACGTTCAGCCCCATTTGCTTACCAGTAATGGCAGCCACCGAGCGACGGAGGTGGCGTAAGATAGCTCCGTGTATTGGTACCAGCCGCGTGTGAATATATCAGGCGTAATATAGACCCACGAGAATAACAGATTTCGTTTGGTAATAAGGTGATTCGAGAACTGAGTTAGGGACTGGGTGTGAATAAAACTGGATGTGTATGTCTGTAAGGAGAAAGGCAGCCGGACGTGAAACCACGCCCCCTCCAGGCAAAGCAAACAGAAAATAGACATAGAATGGATTTGATCCAATTTGATGTTGTTTAACAATGAAACCTCTTGTTTAGGAGGTTGGATGACCCACCACATCCATCATCGGGAAATCAAATTGTCTTATTTTCAGAAGAATGCCCTTTCATGGAGTTTCTCTATCTATAGAGAGGCGGGATGCCAATTCAAATCCCAATGGGGTGAAATCCTAACACACATAAGGGTATATGTTAGCATTATAATTGCTCTCTCTGTTCTGCAGGCGATAACCGGCTAACCATATGACCACTGCTTGGCGATTCACCATGGATGGTTGGTTTGACAGCTGGTGATTTGATGGCCATCCACGTAGAATATGGGTACCAACGTGATTATTGCATTATTACATTGTTTGTTTTATGAGAATACTTAACTCAGAATACGGGTACAAATTTGATTATTGCATTATTACATTGTTTGTTTTATGAGATGCTTAACTCATAAGTTGATTATTCTCATGTATTTAATTTAAATGAGATTTATTTCATTTGAATTTGAATAATAAAGTGTTCCTCTGTGATGTATAGAAATGATTTAGATAAATCAAATGTAACATAAAAATCAGCGATGATTCGCAATGAAAATAAATGTACATAATGTAACGTAGAATTCAGCGATGCCTCGCAATGATTAAGCATCTAAGTTTCAAGATAAAGTGAATAACCCTGTTTCGATCGCAAAACACTCATGGGACAATTTAAATAACCTCGTTTCTAAACACTCGTAGTTCAATTTGCAGCATAAAGGAGTAAGATAGATCTTGAGCGTCGGAAAGTATTTGCCGGAGAAATTATGTCCACGAATTGACAGTCAAAAGTGATGTCAGAGTCGTTGTCGAAAAGTGTATTTAACTTTACACCACGAGCACTGTAACCACGGTGGGCTCAATACCGCGGGCCAATCCAACGGCGCAGAATAGCAGTCACTCCAACATACAAATATTACCTCTTGCATGGATTTCACGTGTCAGTAGCAGTGCATGCATTTCCCACTAGGCCAGAGTAACCGCAATTACGTGTTATTGCGTTCGAATAGCTCATTTCAAAGGGAATCGCTCTGGAATTACAGTGACCGCCATTACTGGTAAGCTGGAATTTCACCAACTGCATTTCTTGCCTTCAAACCCTGATAATATTTGCAAGCGGTTCGTAAAAGGCGCACAGTTTTAGGCGATGTCACAAATCTTCATGCTGCTGGTTCTCAGCGTAAAAGGCGCACAGTTTTAGGCGATGTCACAAATCTTCATGCTGCTGCTACCGATTGCTTGTCAATAGCGAAAGTCCAGGTTTGGTTCCGAAATGCAATCCTCCTAATCCTATTCCAGGCAAAATTACTTTTGCAGAGATTTTTATGCATGATTTTAATTTATTTTTATAATTTGTTTAGTCCTCAAAGGCAAAGCAAGAGGGAAGCTCCAATTCACAACGCTGTTCGAACCACACAGACATAGCCGTGTATTTACGAAATGCAGAGGTGTGGAGGTTTCTAGCTTCTAATGCCCAGAAGGCTATGGGTCATCCTTCTAGCTTCTACTGGTATGCCAGAGAGAATTCCAGGCTTCTAATACAACGGGTTTATGCCATGGAGGAAGCCGTTAGGTTTTTTGTCAAGTTCGAGGAAAAGCCTTTCGAGATTTTGCATTTTGCAGATACAAAGGTATGCGTACCACCTTTTCCTTGCAACTATAAAATGCCAATTAATTTTCTTTTCATTTTACTCCGGCTTATGCAATTCACTTTGAATGCAATTCAAATCAGGAGAATAAATGCCTTGGATAATATCTATGTTTTTGGTGACTAAATTACCGAAAGGATAAATCTAGTTTTTTATTTGGGTTCTTCGCTAGTAAATTTAGCATCAGAAATGCAGATGGTTTAGTTTTAGTTCATTGCAATAAATTAGTAAAAAAAAAAGATGATATAGTTTTTGTGTTTTGTAATCGTCTAATCAGGGCTCCCTATAATTTTACCCTTTTTGTTTGTCGTTTTTAGAAGGTAGGTAATGTGATCAATAAGATCGACAGTTGTGTGCCACAAGCACTTAAGTCATGGACTTGTGAAATTTATGGGGCAACAAAAAGGACACCCAAAGTTGCCAGCTCTGTCGTGACCCAAGTTCGACAAGCCGTGGCAGTGGAAAATATTAAAGAACTGGGGAAAACTTTGTATGCGAAATTTGAATCCTCGGCGAAGAACTTGTATAGCAAGTGTGAGGCTGTTGCAGAGGGATGGTGCTTGTTGGCTTGGTACAAACTTCGCCAGGTTCCTTTTGTTCTGCAACTTGTAGAGGCGCTTATTCCACCCAGTGCTTATTTTGTAAAGAAGTATAATTACGTGGTTCAGTATTTGTGTGATGGGAACTACCCACCGGTCGCCTGCCTGCATATTGTGCCTGTCGAGAAGATTGAAAGCACAATCTACAGGGAATTGGCAAGGAAGGAAGACCAACTCACTCAAGAAAGTGAAGATAAGGTTGCTATTTCGCATTCTGACTGAGAATGTTTTGTTGTCATTGTCATCGTTTCCTACTGTCAAAACTGAATTTTCTGCAACGGATTTGAAATCAGTTGGGGACTTGCGATGGGTGCCTTGCATACTAATAGTAAACTGATTTCTAGTTTTGTTCGGACCAAACGTTAACTTGAAATCTTGGTTTTGGTAAATCTGTCACTGTTCATTTCTGCATTGCCTAGTGAGAAAATTCGATATCGAGACTGGGTATGCTGTCTCTGATTTGCTGAATGCATGATCTAGTATATCAATTCATTTGTAAATCTGTATATAATCAGTGTCTTTGTAACTGTGTATATAATTAGTGTATTTCTAATTCTGTCAAACTAAGTTGAGTTATGTTTAGAGAGATACGAGTGAAGACTATATATGTATAAGAGGTTGATCTTATATGATGGATCTAATTGAGAAAAGAAAAAGGGCATTTGTCGACTGACAGTTTTATGGATACTTCTTTCAGTTGAAGAATAGGCCTTCGGAAAATTTCATGGAGACTATACAGAATGATATCACCCCAAATATGCAAGGAATTGTAATGATGACGTCGCTTTTGAGGATGAGGAAGTAGCTGATGGAGCCGCACTCAATGCTAATGGAGCTGTAAAATTCAATAAGTACCAGTAACCCCAAAAAAAATTAAGATGTTGTCTTTACAGTTTTGAAATTTTGATTTACAGTTTTGAAATTTTGATGCTTTTAACAATTATGTAAACTTATAAATGGAAATTGATCATTCTGCAGAAAATTAGAATTCAATTGGTCAGTAATTTCACCTTAAGAAGCAGGCGTCCATCTTGGAAGCAGACCTGCTTCTTGGAGATAATCGTTCGTGCCTCATACCCTTTTGAAGATGGGGCCGCTTTGTGATTTAGGTTAATTCGGCTCCTGAGCAGGTCAGGTCCAGGGTATGCAGCCTCAAATGATGAGGCTGGTTTCATTGAGAACAGTCTCAAATTGATCAAGGGGCCAGACTCAGTGGAGAATACGCATAAGCATAAGCTGATGGAACCGCACTAAATGCTAATGGAGCTGTAAAATTCAGTAAGTACCAGTAACCCCAAAAAATTTAAGATGTTGTGTTTACGGTTTTGAAATTTTGATTTACAGTTTTGAAATTTTGATGCTTTCAACAATTATGTAAACTTATAAATGGAAATTGATCATTCTGCAGAAAATTAGAATTCAAAATGTTGTGACCTGCGTCTTGGAGATAATCGTTCACGCCTCATACTGAGCATCCCCAGCACTGCAGTGATGTGATCTTGCATGTCCGCTGGTAAATAGCCTAGCCTCAGGACAGAGCACTAGTAGCACTGACCTATGATTTCCGCCATGGATCTTCAGATCTAAGGCTCCCAGATAAACTCCTGGACCGACGGGGAACAGTTCAACTGATCGCAAGGGGAAACAGTTAAGCCCTTCAGCTGCGAGCCGATTGACACCTACACCACAGATCTGTCGACTGGCAACATATAAGGGATAACATCTGTCCGCGTTTTAATAAACTTAACCTACGACCATACCCCCAATTCTCCGTAATGTTAGCCAAACATTAAATGTGACCCAACTAATGCTATGCCAAAGATAGCATTACTTCACTGACGGGAACCTGTACTAATTAACCAAAACATTTTCCTAAGTTTTGCCTAAGTTTTGAGATCGCATACCTCGTACTGAGGCCAAATAAGACGATCGTTTTAGCCATTGGTTACACGCATCGGCAAAGTGGGACATATCGCCAACATATCGCAAAAACTTTGGTTTAATTTTGGTTTAACCGAAATAGATTTATCGGTTCCCGTGTCAGACTAATGTAATCGCAGGGAATCGATTACTATAGTCCCTGCCAGGCCCGGAGGGCAGGGACTAATAAACCACATGTAATTTCTCAAAAGCAACCACAAAATTAAAGTGTGAAACAATGATTAAACTAAACATTTGAAAAGGATTTTTCATAACAAGCAATTTACTTATGTCCAGGATCTGTGTCTTCTAATAGTTTAGGATCAACCTAACAAATAGTGCCCATATGATGAATCGATTATGACCTTTACCTTAATATCCAATTGTATAGGATTACTAAGTTATTTTTCTTAATATGACAGTGGCATAAAAATGAATGAAATCTAAAGAATTTTCACATATACAAGAGCAAGCGTATAATATATTGAATGGCTAAACTTTATACAATAAACATGAAAATATGTGAATTTAGACTTTGCTTTACATTGGTTTTTCATGCATTTAGTTTCTTTTTAATTGGATTTTGGAATTTGAATAGATTTTACTTTATATTTGTTTTTCATGCCTTTAGTTTATTTTTAATGGGATTTTGGAATTTGAATATATATTTTTAAATTATTTAATTTAAATTTTAAAAAAAATATTTAAAATAATTTAATTGGTAATTTTATTTTCTTTGTTTGAAATACTAATATACAATTAGTTAATAATAAATAATATATATTAATATAAAAACTATAGTTACTTATTTGTATTATAAAATATATAAATTTAAATTAATTTTTTGATAAATGTTACTATAACAACTAACTTTATTATATATTTAAGTTTTAATTTATAACATATCAACTCATGATAAACCTCATTTAAGTAGTTTATAAAAAAAAAATGATGATAATGATGATTAATGTCCACTGAGACCAATGCGGTCTATCGGGCCTCAAGAAAAGAAAAGGAATCTAATTGTGATTCTTCAAAATCTTGTTTCTGTGATAAAAAAATAAGAGAAAGAAGCACTCCAAGATCACTATAGTTGGGATGGCTTAATAAGTCAAGAAGATTGGAAGTGTGGCAAATGTTAGTGAATTGAGAGTAGATGTAAGTAAGAGTTGGGCAGTCTAAAAGGAAGTGTTTTTCATCTTCCACCTTCTTAGTATCACAAATTTGACAGATTCTATCATCCCAGGGAGTCTTGGGAGTAGACCACCATTCTGTTTGACTTCGAAGCTCATGAGAATTAGTTCTTATCCTAGCGATGTTCATTTTTTTCTTAGTGTTGGTCAACACAGAGAGATAATTATGGTTATCAATGGTGGGGTTGATCACCTCCTTATAGTATCTTAGCTCCCTTTTACCCTCCAGCTCCTTATCATCCCACAACTTATCCTTAAAATTGGAGTTAATAATATCTTTGACACTATCCTTGCTTCCCATGATGATCTCCTCCTTAATCCCCCAATGGTTGAACTAAGACTAGGCATCCTTATGCCACCTACGCTTGAGGCGAAGATGGGGGTTTTGACTAAAGTTAGAAGTAAGTTTTGGGAGCCTCTTGGATTCCATGTTGTAAAGCTTCTTCTTATACATTAGATATCTAAACATAGTCGTACTTTCAATGGGGGGCATGCCAACTTCAATCAAGAGGATAGGATATGGAGTACTTCCCTTGATCTTTAGGTTCTAGGTTATGAATTTCTTTTGAATCATCTTAATATTTCTCCACGACTCTCTAGATATACTACAACCCCAAACTTCACATCCGTATAACACAACAGGGGTGAAGAGAGTCTCAAAGAGGAAACATTTTTTACTCCAAATGGAAAGATCGGTCGACTTACAATTATTGTCAAGCTCATAATAAGCTTTCCAGCCTGCAATAATCATTTTCTCGATGTTATAATTCTAGTTGAGTTGATGAGGAAAGTCAATACCCAAATATTTGTAAGAAGGAACCTGCTCTGAACAATGGTTATCATAGACGAAACTACCATGGGTGATATTTTTTTATTTAATGATCATGACTTTAGTCTTGTCGATATTAACTGTCATACCCATCTTGGAGCAGTAGAAATGAAGAGTCTTAAGCTACTTGTCTAGGTCATCATGGATTTTTGCAAGAAGAGTGATATCGTCAGCATAAAGGAGAAGAACAACGATTATACCATCAAGCTCGGTGCCCTTGCAACCTACAATTTCCAGACACTCCTCAAGCTTATCGATGTAAATGCCAAAAAAGGTAGGGGATAGGGGACACCCTTGCTTAACCCCGATATTGCATTTAATATCTTTAGACCACCCTTCGTTGGTATTACGCTTGCCAATGACAGTCTTGTAGAGGCAGATCACAACAATCCTCAGTTCAGGAGGAACGATGATCTCTTCAAGTCTCTCCCATAGCTTATCTCGAGGAACAATGTCAAAAGCTTTTCTAAAGTCCACAAAACAACAAAAGAGATTAGCTTTACTATTGCGATTTGACATATGGATGTATCTAACCTCCTTGATGAGATGTGATAAGTGGATCCCTCTTTAGGATCATTTGGGATGTAGGAAAGAAAAGCTAGATCTTGAAAGAGGTAAAGACGCACTTGATAAAAAGGTGACAAAAACTACAAGCTGCCTATGAAAAGGTGTACACGTATTTAAACACTACAAGGTATGAAAGGTATATTGTTTCAATGTTATGTTTTAGCGATAACATTGGATGACTAGGTAAGCCTTATGGTATATTGAGAATGTATCCTTCACAAATGGCTCATGCTTGCATATGAAAGAGAATTGGATTTATATGATGAAATGGTGCACCTTGTATTGAATATTTTGATCATGTTGATCTTCTTGATTCTATGAGGTTACTTATTGCTAATCTTAGATATAGTGGCATAACTTGATGTTCGGCTAACATCTATTGTTCTTGGAGATCCTGGTTCTATGAAGAAGGCTAGTACCTTAATATTAGTAAATGATACTCTTGACATGCACTTGACATGATGGATCTCTTATAGAAGGTTACCTCATTAATATTGATAATTCTTGGGATAAGTACGATGAAAGTATGTTGACACTCTTGTTGTTTTGGTAAAGTTTTATTGAATAACCTGCCTTGATCCTATGGTAACATTGATGACAGAACTATGAGTTTGATACTCTAGATCTTTGATTAACCGTGGTCATGTCTTTGATAGTAATTATGGCATATGGTAAAACCGAATGTCCTAACCTGATGGATTGACTTGATAGAAGTGATATTGTGTTCATGATCTTTGAAGTATGTTGTCACACCTATCTGTTGTTTCTATCTGGTGAATCTAACCTTTAATGAAAGATTGATGCCACACTATGATGTAGTAGTTGACGTGAGCATGTTATGACCATGATGGATATATGTTTGATTCTAGGATCTAACAAATCTATTGTTGCATGACTCTAGTAAAGATAGGTTGATGACTTGAAAGAAGACGAATGAAGTAGATTCTCAGTCAAAGGGAGAATCTCTTCTGAATATTCTTACTCTGATTACCTTTTGCATCCTATACTATTGGAATATGATTTATGTGCATCTAACATTATTGATATGCAACAAGGTTTCATATCTAAATCCTGTACAAAATTTAGGGTTTTTACTCCAATCACAGGCATAGAATTGGGAATACTCGTCCCTAGGCACACGAATGCTAAGACCCAAGTAGCATCCAGGCAGATAAAGATGCTCCCATGCTAACCTGAAGGGAGCGTCTAGAGGTTTGACAATAGTTGACCATCATCTAAAGATTTCTAAAGTTGTCTAAACTCTAAATCAAGATGTTCACCTGGAGGATGTCAGTTCCACAGATAAGTAGCAGATATCCGAAAGATTTGAAAGCAGGGAAGTTTGAATGTTTGTAGGTGACCATGGCATACATATAGATATGTCATTATGTTTGAAGTTTGTGCTACAAGAGTTTGACATGATTTGGCTGATTGATATATATGAGTTGTATGATGCCTGATGATGACCTAAATCTCTGACTCATTGATTGAGATATGTCTTGAACTATAGATCTTACTATGATAGAAAATTTGGATATTTTCATGATGTCTAATGTTTTGACTTGATGACTTATGATTTTCCTTGATGAAAATGATATATGAGCATAGTGATTCACTATGACTTGCATTATGGGAATGACTTGATTGATGTTGTGTGGTTGATGACAACCTATTGATATGATAATAAACGATGTCATGACTTGATGAAAGCCCTATTTATCATCTGGTTCAAAGAATTGACACTGAGATATCTATGACTTTTGATATTAGTATGTTGTCACACCTGTCTCTATCATGTGAATCTAACCTTTGATGAAAGATTGATGTCATGATATGATGTAGTAGCTGACGTGAGCATGTTATGACCATGGTGGATATATGTTTGATTCTAGGATCTAACAGATTTGTTGTTGCATGACTCTAGTAAAGACAAGTTGATGACTTGAAATAAGACGAATGAAGTAGATTCCCAGTCAGAGAGAGAATCTCTTCTCAACATTCTTACTATGATTACCTTTTGCATCCTATACTATTGGAATATGATTTATGTGCATCTGACATTATTGATCTATAAAAAGGTCTCATATCTAAAGCCTGTACAAAAATTAGGGTTACTACTTCGATTGCAAGCATAGAACTAGGAATACTTGTCCCTGGACGCACAAATGCTAAGGCCCAGGTAGCATCCAGGTAGATAAAGATGCTCCCATGCTAACCTAAAGGGAGCGTCTAGAGGTTTGGCTATACTTGACCATCATCTGAAGATTTTTGAAGTTGTCTAAATTATAAATCAAGATGTTCACCTGGAGGATGCCAGTTCCACAGATAAGTAGCAGATATCTGAAAGATTTGAAAGCAGGGAAGTTTGAATATTTGCAGGTGACCATGGCATACATATAGATATGTCATTATGTTTGAAGTTTGTGCTACAAGAGTTTGACATGATTTGGCATATTGATATATATGAGTTGTATAATGTCTGATGATGACCTAAATCTCTGACTCATCGATTGAGATAAGTCTTGAACTATAGATCTTACTATGATAGAAAATTTGGATATTGACATGATGTCTAATTTTTTGACTTGACGACTTATGATTTGCCTTGATGAAAATGATATATGAGCATAGTGATTTCCTATGACTTGTATTATGGTAATGACTTGATTGATATTGTGTGGTTGATGACAACCTGTTGGTGTGATAATAGATGATGTCATGACTTGATGAAATCCCTACTTGTCATCCAGTTCAAAGAATTGACACTGAGATATCGATGACTTTTGATATTAGTATTGATTTGGCTTCTAAACTTTGATGAGCTAATTTGATTTCACAATAAGGATTTATGAAAGGATGATGGTTTGGTAAAGTGTTACGGTTGCAATGAGCATTGCATGAAGCAAGCTCCCGTGATCCATCCGCATTGACAATTATCTGATGAAGCCAGGATGATGTGTTGATCCAAGCCTTTTACCTCAAAAGTGTTCTAAGGTATGACTTTGATTTTGATTTTGGTTTTTATATATTGACGATCTACTAGTGTTAGGTAAAGAGCCTTTGATGATATAAGAGGGAGATGTCTTCTGAAGCTCGTAATAATATATCATGGCATGATGAATCAATTTCTCAAGTTGGGAAACGATAATCTATATTGTGAAGCTATTGAAGAAGAATTGAAAATTGCAAATTCAAATCCTTGGACACTTTGATTTGAAGTTTAAGATGTTTTTGAAATTGACTTGGCATCTGACTGTTGATTGAAGCATTGATGTTCCCTTTTGAACAGCCATCTGTATATATATATGATGTGCATAGAACCTAAATAAGTTCATGATTGAGATGCTTCATATACATTGTCGCCAAGAATCCTTTGAGATGTTTGCATGATATGATCCATTCTTGGTCAGAGATATTATTCCTATGATATATTACTGTATGGATATGCGGATGTTGATTATTGATGAGATAAGCACATATGAGTGTTGCCTTAGTATGAGATCTGCCATGATGAGAGGTATATGACACAACCAAGGTTGAGTACGATGTTGCTAGCATGACTAGCTATCAGCAAGATGAAGAAGTTCCTTAGAGAGTTGTATGAACATGATCTGGATAAGACATGGATAAATTATGATAATAAAAAGTGGGATATGATTGGCAAAGAATCCCATATTATACATGTGCAACTTGTAACACTTATTTGTCATCGATAGTTGTAGTATTTGCATATTGTAATTTATGTATGCTACTTTGAAAACTTTCCTCAAGTACTTCTTTCCTTTTCCAACACCAACTCTTATCTTCATTTAATATCTCTCTTTTCATGCACCTTAGATAATCCTCAAAAATGATTTGCTTATCACATCTCATCTAGAGGTTAGAAGCATTCAAATAATCAAATATTCATGCAGGAAGTATAAAACAATAAGTCAAAAAAAGAATATGGTCACAAAGAAATAACATAATCTAAAAGGCACTTATCCTTGACAAAAAGTGATCATCTCCCTCTTGAACCAACCTCCAAGAGTTGGTATTGTCAATTATCCATATAACGATGTTGTCTTCAATATTTCCATCGACTTTATCAACAACCATGATTAATTGAGGCTATCCCATATAGGATTACATTAAACCTATATTTCTTCTTGAACAACTTCTCATTGATCACTCTAAGGTTTCAAGATTTCAAAACTCAATCCTTTGTCATATTCCAGGGTTTCTTTCAAACCCTAATAACCAAATTGCCTAAGGTTTCCTTCAAACCATAACATTCTTTTAGGTCTCCTCCATGTTCTCTTGTTTCCATCAAATGTGTCTTCTCAAGGGTGATCTCAATGACTTTTCTTCGACATAGCTCTGAAATCATGTTAATTTTTTCTTATGGCTATATTATCTTTTTCTTTAGATAATTACATTTCATCATTTACACTTTTCATTCCCCAACAACATTGTAACATCATACACAATTATGTAGAAAGAACAACATCATCAACAATGCAACGAAATATAAAGGAACAATAGAAGAAAAGCATTCACACATAGAAACACCGGGATTGATCGAAGACCAAGGAAAAACCCCACAAGGGGGAAACCCTTTCAATTTTTTTAATTATTAAATTGTCATTAAATGTCCAACAGACAGAGAGAGAGTACGATAACCTATTTCTTCTTTCACAACACTATCCAGCAAAATGACCCAAATTATATCTCAGAGATTAACCCAACAATAATAATAATAAAAAATATGATTCAAAAACGTGTAGTCAACTGTCAACATCTGCGGTCAACTATCGAAATTTGTGGTCAAGCGTGGTCAACTGCGGTCATCTGTAAAAATGAAACCCTAAGTCCTAGTCGCACGAAGGGAGAGTCATGTGTGTAGCTGAAACTTTCTAGCCACACAGATAGGTCTGTATTCGTGCAGTTGCAACCAAAAAATTCATGTGTCAACCCTGCAACTGGAAACAAAAAACTCTAATTCACACGTGCAAGCTCGGACCCTGCAATTTCAGACATGTACAAACCAATTTCCCTCAAACCAACTTCAAACATGTGCAAGTCAAACCAAAGAAATAAGAATGATTGATGATCTCTAAATGAGGGTCACTTGAATTGTATTTATAGCCATCCAAGGGTGTCCAATTTCTCTTTTGGGTCAACTTGCCCTTTTGTGCATAGGTGAGTTTCCATATTAAAAACACATTTTTCCTTAGCTAAATTAAATTCTTCCACAGGCTAGAAAAGGTCTTTCTTGATGAGGAAGATTGTCCAATGTAGGGAATTTGTCCAAAATAAATTCTTTCAAAGGCTAAAAAAGGTCTTTATTGATGATGAAGATTGTCCAATGGAGGGAATTTGTCCTTGAGCTACCAAATTAACAATGTGTAATTTTTCATTGTTTATATTGTATTTTTGAATGCATAACTTAAACTTGTAAGTCCAACATTGTATTTTTTAATGTTATATAGAGTACATAACTTAAATATGTAAGTCTAAAAAGTGTTCGCTGAGTTTCAAGAAAAATTGGCAAAAAATATATATGTGAAAAATGACCAAATTGTAAATTAGTGAGGTTACTTCACAAAAATAAAAATTCAATTGCTTTATTTGATATATACATAATTATTTTCAAACAATATATATAATATATGCATAGTTGACATTGAAATATTTTATATAACATGTATATTGAGACATTTTATTTATGAACTATATTTTATTTAGCCAGGTTGGAACTCAACCAATTGAGTGTTTTTTTCAATTGCTTTATTTGATATGTACATAATTCTTTTTAAACAATATATAATATATGCATAGTTGACATTGAAATATTTTACATAACATGTGCATTGAGACATTTTATTTATGAACTACATTTTATTTAGCAAGGTGCTTAGCTACAGGGACTCAACCAATTGAGCTAACCCTCGAGGCTTGATTTGATTGAATTGCATATCTCTCTTTTATTATTATTATTAAGAAGTACTTGATATTTTTTATTTTATTTTTCAAATTCCAATTACTTTTTTCTTTGGTCATTGAATATTTTATTATATACTTCATTTAAAATATTTCTTTAAACATTTTCTTTATTTATATATAGAAATATATGAAATTGATATCAACATAAATTAATTAACATAGATTTTCAAATGATTCATTTAAATTCTGTGTTGTTTTTTAAAAGTATAAGGTTTAAGCATGTTAACCATACCTTTTTTTTACTTCTAATCACTTTATCTCTTTTTAAAATTGACATGAAATTATATTATGTCACATTGGCATTGAAATATTTATTTATGATCGAGAGTGAGTGAAATATTTTTACCACATTAGGTTGTAATGTCAACAACATATCAAGTGACCATAGTGAAGATAAGATTGTTGATGATTTATAATACTTTTAATTAAAATTAACTAAACATACATATTCATTTTTATTTTTTATTATAGCCCACACTGCTTTTCTATTTAGAGAATATTTTATTATTATTTTAAGAAGTACACTTGTCAACTACATGTTGGAATAGTACATTTCCCTCTTATTGCATTGTAAAATGCATCTCTACACGTACTAAATAAGATTTGTTACTATACCATGAGCCTATAAAATGACTTATCAATATCACACGCCTAAAAAAACCATAATGCATTTTTTCTCAAACATTCAATTTAATTTAAAGGACAAAAAAAACATAAATATTTTGGAGATAAATCTCAACTTTTGATTTGTATAGGTTAAATCCCTACCATCCACTTATTAATTATTGATAATGCTCTCCAACCCAATATAGTAGAGATGTTGGAACCCTGTAAACATAACCCAGTATAATAGAGATGTTGGAGCCCTGTAAACATTTTTACTTGGTCAAAATAAAAATAACTTAAAATAACAAAGGAAACTTGACTTGGTGTGGTGGTCAACAGCTCCAGGTTGATGGGAACCTATGGTATTCATGTGGAATAGAGCTTATTTAAATGAGGAAATTATACCAACCTAGATCTATCCTCTCAAATCTCTATCAAATTCCTTTGCAAAGAGATTTGATCATCTCGGTGCTTGGTAGATCTGGAGTTCAGATGGATCTAGGCTTGTTAAATAAAATACTGAAAACTCTATAAATAGGCACTAACATTTTTTTCTTAAATTTTTAAGTGTTTTGGATAATTGACATAACATTTTGATTATTAAATATTTTGATTATATTTTTGGGTAAAATAGAATGTGATCGATCTTTCCACCTAATAAAAGGTTAAGAAAGTTAACCAATGCATTATTAACAGATAATCCAAAATAACATCTTAGAAAAAAGAGTTCATATAAACTTTTAATAAAAATGGGATAATGTTAGATCTAAGACTTTTGTGATCCATAATGTAGATATAAGTCTTTCGGATTAATCACTTCGTTAGGATTGGGTCCACGTTTCGAACCAACTAATGTGGTTCATGCTCAGGACAAGGTGAGAAATCACTGGTTCTGAAAGAATAAATAGCATGGATGCATCATTGCCAGAATTAGCGGTTTAAAATCTAGCTGCTAGTTAATCTATTACTGAGTTAAAAATAGAATATTAAAAATAATTAATAATTCGTTGGGGTTTGACTTATTTAAGGTAAATTTGATAATATTACAAAGTAAAATATTATAAGATAATTATGTGTTAAATTATTTTGATATTATAAATTGACTAAGTTAAAAATATTAATTTATATAATGTGATTTTGTTAGGGTATGACTAATAAAATAGAATAATAAAAATAAATAACAATTTGTTAGGGTTTGATTTATTTAAGGCAAATTTGTGAATATTTCAAGTAAAATATTATTAATTACTACAATAAGAATGTTAAATGTTAAATTGTTTAATATTTAGTTAGTTATGAATAATTATTTTATTTCCAATATTTTAGATTAATTAATTTAATAAATATTAATTTTTAGAATTAATGGGATCAAAATAATTATTTTATATAATGAGATCTGTTATGGTTGGACTGATCTAGGTTAAATTAGGTCGAGGAATCAGTTAAAAATTATTGACTTCGATTAATAAGACAATGATTAATAAGACCACAATTTGCGGGGAAGAACCAACCTAGATTATAAAAGAGGATGGTTAAGAAAATTAAAACATTTTTGGAGAGGCTAGGTCAACCAAGGGATTCGAAATTAAATCACCGGCTGAGAAAAATAAACCCAAAAAAAGGGGGAACCAGAAGACTAAAAGAGAGAAACAGAAAATCGGAAGAGGAAGGGAAGAGTCAACAGGAGAGAGCTCGAATAACTTTAACTTAATATCCAACCATCATCCCTAAATAGGATGGGAGAAGGGGTAAGCACTCAAATTTCAAGTATGGTCCCAATTTATTACTTTCTTCCCATACTAGAGTTACCATACATCATATAATATCTGCTCCCCTCCCTTTTTGAGTCCACGCGAAGAGGAAGGGAAGAGTCAACAAGAGAGAGCTCAAATAACTTTTACTTAATATCCAGCCATCATCCCTTTTGAGTCCACGCGAAGAGGAAGGGAAGAGTCAACAAGAGAGAGCTCAAATAACTTTTACTTAATATCCAGCCATCATCCCTAACTCGGATGGGAGAACCGGTAAGCCCTCAAATTTCAAGAATGGTCACAATTTATTACTTTCTTCCCATACTAGAGTTACCATACATCATATAATATCTGCGCCCCTCCCTTTTCGAGTCCACGCCAAGCGCCCACTGCTTTTACATTCTCAACTGATATACCTCACGCCATATCGGTTCCTATAAATTTTCAGTTGAACATTTTTCGATCTCATCATCAGATACCTATTTACCTCATTGGTACATCACTCAGTTTTTCGGTCTTCCTGCATCCTGAATATCTTGTGCTTTTAATTAGTTAAGATTTTATCGCAGCTTGGCCCTTTTTAGTTTTTGTGATAACCTCCAGCAGCAGCAGCCTGCAGGTTTTACATGAATTTGGCTATGGATGTTTTTATTCCAGAAAATTATGTGAGAAGGCACTGTAAGCCAAATATATCGATGGAGGAACGAGATGGCGGATTTTCTTCAACGATATGGAGGTGCCGGGTGAGAAGAAGTTTAAGTCGTTGGGCAATAAGAATACAATGATCTTTGCTTCTACTAGTCATAGCAATAGCAATAGTTTCAAGGAGGACATAATTTTTAATTATTTCAATCCATAAACTCTTGCCCGACCATTTCCATAGTTCCTTGGTCTGCAACTCCAAATAGCAGAGAAGTGCAATGTGTTCTCTCTGAATGGAAAAAAAAATTAAACTTAATTTTGTGAGCATTTATTCATTTTGCCCCAACTATTCTTATGCATTTCTTTAGTGTGCTCGCATGTTGAACTATATGCTCTTCTTTCGGCTTTGTTTCTTTGAGAAAATTTATCAAACAATATTTGATTTAAAGGTTATATTACAAAAACAATACCATTGATTCAGATCAGAAAAGGACACGGGAAGAGGTAACTGGTATGAAGAGGTAACTGTTATTTCTAATAAAATCCAAGCTTATCCATGTATCGAAATTACTTTGTATCTAATCCAATCCAAGTTTGTTAATGAGTAATTATTGTACACATAATGTGATTAGGGTTTTAGGGGTTTGTTCAAATGTGTTGTTAATATGATAAATTGTAACTTCAGGTGATTTAATTCTCTTTAAAATATTCTCCACAAATCGTTTCTGTAATAGTTGGCCATGTAGTCACCATCTATCAATGGGTTATTTTATAGAGTTCGAAAAAATCCCCAAAATTTGGCTTCTGAGAGAAACATAAAGTTTTCAGAGATTTTTGGTGAACAAAACAGAGAATATTGTAAGCCTCTCTTGGGAATTAATTCCATTTCATTTGATTGGATTTTGATTCTGTTCTAAATTTCGCATGATCAAGTGGATGAATTCATCATTTCACTCTAGCCTTGCCTTGCATACAGCGATCAATTTGGGAAAATATTCATATCAACAATAGTTGCCCGATTTCTCTCCATTAGCAGATCACCTTAATTTTGGCAGTGAAGACGTATTTGATGATTTGAAGGAATGATCTTTTTGTAGACTTGTGATTATTATGATCGTTAAGAATTCAGAGGAGCTTGCGTTTTATGTTGCACAGTTAGAGACCTACACAAATCCATTAAATTTTGTGAGAGATAAAAATCAAACTAGATTGAAAAGGAGGAGTTGCAGCTCACAGGTGAGTACTGCACCTGGAGACTGCACTCAAACGGAGAGATCACTCTTCCTTCATTAATCAGAAAATACATCTTTGAGTACATCACAAGAAATCAGGAAGTTGTAAACAGACTCCTAAATTCTAGGAACAAATCCTAAACTAAAGAGATGCATTACAATATTCAAAAAATATCTCCTTTGACTGTAGTTTCTCTCGAACAAAATGGAACTGAGTATCGATGTGCTTGGTGTTTTTATGAAAGGTTAGATTGTATGCAAACTTGATAGTACTCTGGTTGTCAGTTTTGATGATAGTTGATTCTTTCGGTTCTTCTCCTACATTGTTGAGAAGTCTTCTCAACTAGATAGCTTCACATGTGGCTGCATACAATGCTTGGTACTCAGCTTCACGTGAAGATAAAGCTACAGTGCTTTGCTTTTTGCTGCTCCATGCTATGACCCCGGATCCAATGCTGAATGCGTAACTTGTGATAGACCTTCGATCATCCTAGTTACCTACCCAATCTGAATCTGAAAAACCTACTAGAGTAACATCAAATGTGTTAGTGTATAAAATACCATAATTACTAGTACCACTAAGGTACCTCAACACATTTTTTGTGCGACCCAGTGACTTTCGAGTGGTTTTGACATAAACTGGCTCAACATACTAACACAGTATGCCAAGTCTGGTCTAGTTGTAGTGAGATATATCAAACTCCCAACTAGTTGTCTGTACATAGTGGCATCCACCTCTTTAGTACCATCGTCACTGCTCAACTTTAAATTCTGCCACAATGGTGTTGTTGCTGATCTACACTGCTCCATTTTGAACTTTTCCAGCAAGCTTCTAGCATACTTCCCTTGAGTAAGAAAAGTTTGTCCAGAATCTCTCCATACTTCCAATCCCAAACAATAATGGAGATTTCCAAGATCTTTCATTTCAAACACTTGTGACATCTGTCGTTTGATTTCTTTGATTAGATTGTTAGCATTCCCTGTTATGATCATATCATCTACATACAAAGAAATCAAAATAATTTGCCTCTGTTTATTAAACTTGGTATACAGATTTGGATCATTCATGCTCATATGAAAGCCACAATGTACAAAGAATGAATCAATCTTCTCATACCACGACTTGGGTGCTTGTTTTAAACCATAAATTGCCTTTTTCAATCTACAAACAAGATGTTCCTGACCCTTTTTCACAAACCCTTCAGGCTGAACTAAATAAATTTCTTCTTTCAAGTCACCATTCAAAAATGTTGCTAAGGAAATTAGCATTCTAATAGTGTTTAATTTTGCTACAGGAGCAAAGGTGTCATCGAAATCTATTCCCTCTTGCTGTGAGTAACCCTTTGCTACCAGTCTAGCTTTAAGTTTTTCTATACTCCCATCTGCATTTATTTTAGGTTTATACAACCATTTGCATCCTATGGGGGTTTTACCTTCAGGAAGTTCAACCAAATCCCAAGTATGATTTCTAATAATTGATTCAATTTCCTCATGCATTGCAGCCCTGCATGCATCATATTGACTTGCTTCTTTATAATTTGCAGGTTCTACAATGTTTAAAATGTTTGTCATTAAAGTGTAGTCTTTCAATCTGGATGGTAATCGAGTCTTCCTACCTGATCTCCTTGGTAGGGGACTTACCTCAAATCTGTCTATTTCAGCCTTCTCTGGGCTTGCATCAATGATTACATTACCTGTTACTTCTTCTTGTTTTTGCTCCTGCTCTTCATCATCCTAACTGTTTTCTTCCATTAGTAATGGAATGTGCCAATCATTGTTACTGTCATCCTTTCCTTCTTCAACCTGTTCATGAAATATGACATCTCTGCTTGCAAAAACCTTATGAGTCACAGGATTAAATAACTTATATTTTTTAAACTCAATGCCATATCCAACAAAGATACATTTCATGGCTTTAGGATCTAACTTCTTGTTATCTGCCTTAGGTATATGAGCATAAGCTTTTGACCCAAATACTCTTAAATGACTCACTGTTGGTTTGAATGCTTCAAAAGGGGTTTGGAAGCCTAGACATTTAGTAGGACTCCTATTCTTTAAATAGACAGCAGTGTTAATAGCTTCTGCCCAAAAACCATTTGATAGACCCTTACCTTGAAGCATGCTCCTTGCGCAATCCACAAGGGTTCTGTTCTTTCATTTTGCCACTCCATTCTGCTGTGGTGTGTGAGGCACTATAAACTGTTGAACAAACCCATGATGCTTGCAAAAATTCATGAACTCTCCTAACCTGTATTCTCCCCCTTGATCTGAGTGGAGAATTTTTATGCTTTTTCCTGTCTGGTTTTCTACCATAGATCTAAATTCTTTAAAGTACTGAAAGGTTTAACTCTTTTTACTCAGAAAATATATCCAAGAGAATCTAGTGCAATCATCAGTAAATAAAAGAAAGTAATATTCACCACCTAGTGACCTAGTCTGCATAAGTCCACATATGTCTGTATGCACCAGCTCTAGAATATCTCTTTCCTTTCTATTAACATGCAAAGGGAATTCTTCTCTATGCATTTTCCCTAATGCACATCCATCACAATCCAACTGAACATTATGGAAAACAGGGAGTCCATCGACCATATCTTTTCTCTAAAGTAGAATGAGGTCTTGCAGATTAAGACGTCTGAATCTCTGGTGCCAGAGGTTTTTGGCTGTTGATCCAGTTGCGACCATGGCTTGCTGTGGCATACTTTTCCCATCTAGTCTGTACAGACTCCCCACACGCACTCCTATTGTAACTGTTTCCATCTTGCTATCCTTTATGACACAGTTAGTCTGAAGAATTGAACTTGCATGTCCTGATCAGTTATCATAGATACAGAGATCAATTTTTTCTTAATTTCGGGCACGTACAATACATTCTTAAGGTGTCTAATGTCACCGCTAGGTAACTTTACCGGAATATCACCATACCCTTTGATCTCATATCCGCTATCATCTCCTAAATAAATTTTCGACCCACATGAAGTTTCTTCAAGAAATTCAAACCATTCCTTCTTACCTGTCATATGTGAGGATGCGTCAAAATCGACATACCATATGTCGTCCTCATCTCCCTTAGAAGCCGAAAGGGCACAATCTGCTGTAAATAGTTGAAGTTCGTGGCTATGATCTTCATCTTCCTCAGCAAAGTAACCTTTGTGCTTTCTCTGTTTATTCCTTGCTTCGTCTACCTGCTTCTTATAACATTCTTTAATCTCATGACCAATTTTTCCACAGTAAGAACATTTCTTGCTGGGAAAATTATTAGCAGACATACCTTTAAACGGTCTCTTTTGAAATGTGTTGGCTCCTCTCTGTTGTTGCTGTTGTGGTTGTTGTTGCGGTTGTCGTTGCATCCCTCTATACTGTCGCCTTTTTGCCATCAGAGCAAGATCATTGCTCTGTGATTTCAAATTCTGTCGTCGCTCTTCTTCTTGTAGCAGAATCCCTGTCAACTCTTCAAATGCAGGGGCCTTCTCCCTTGCTGCCAATCCTGTGATGAACATCTGATATTCATCTATCATTCCATTCAATGTGATTGTGACCACATCGAAATTGGACACTTTCTCTCCGATGTCTCCCAATCTGTCCTTTAGGTCTTTGACTCTAGCAATGAATCCAACAACAGACTCATTCTCCTCCATCTTCATCGCAAACAGCTTGCCTTTGAGTGACAAGACACGATTTGTATTCTGCATCTGGTATAGGTTCTTGATCATCGTCCAAATGTCAGTGGACGATTTGCTGTCTCTAATATGTGGGATAATATTGTCCTTGACGGACATCTTCAGTATGACCTTTACTTTGGTCTCCCTTTTATCCCAGTCTTGTTCTTGTGCAGCTGTTCCTGTTACCAAATTTGGTCTCGGCTCATTTCGTATGACAATCGACCATGCATTTGCATTTTCAAGTAATGTCTGTATCTTGAATTTCCAGTTGGTGAAATTAGATCCATCGAGTTTGCCAGACTCGTGGAGATATGATTCTATATTGTTATTCATACTGGACTGATAAACTTTCTGATCTTCCGATGAATAATTCTACCCAACTGAACAATTGCAGAACACACCAAAAAAAATCAACACATACCAGATTTGGGCCACTGTTTTGCTGAAAATTATGTACCTTCAATGTGCCACCACTGGGCAAGTCCGATCTGCTACCACCGAGCAAATCTGAAACTTCAATATGCCACCACCGGGAAAGTCTGATCTGCCACCTCTAGGCGAATGAGGAACTTCAATGCGCCACCACCGCACAAGTCTGATCTGCCACCTCTAGGTGAATGAGGAACTTCAGTGCGCCACCACCGGGCAAGTCCAATCTACTACCACCGAGCAAATTAGGAACTTCAATGCGCCACCACCGGGCAAGTCCAATCTACTACCATCGAGCAAATTAGGAACTTCAATGCGCCACCACCGGGCAAGTCCGATCTGCTACCACCGAGCAAATCAGGAACTTCAATATGCCACCACCGGGTAGGTCTGATCTGCAAAAAAATTGCAAACCTTCCCAAAGAGAAAGACGTTGGCGCTTCTCCAAGGCGAAAATCTGCGCCCAAATCAAAATGCACGTATCTCCCAAAACTAGCGCGCTTTTGGCTGCTACCTCCGCGCTAATAGCGTATTTTGGCGCACTAGCGCGAGTATGGATCTCAAACTTGCGCCATTGTTCGCGACAAAACCGCGCCAACACTTTCTTCCGCTCAGGGATGATCAGTCATCTGAGAGCTATGCTTCAGGTGTTGCTACAGTCCACTTGTTCCTATGAAAGCTTCTGTATACACCTCCGCCACTAAGGCTCTATAATCAATGATGCCAAAAAAAAAAATAAAAAAAAATAAGGCTCCCCCTACTCTGTGCTTTGATACCAAGATAAAAATCACACTGGATTGAAAAGGAGGAGTTGCTGCTAACAAGTGAGTACTGCACCTGTGCTCTGATACCAAGATAAAAATCACACTGGATTGAAAAGGAAGGAGTTGCTGCTCACAGGTGAGTACTGCACCTGTGCTCTGATACCAAGATAAAAATCACACTGGATTGAAAAGGAGTTGCTGCTCATAGGTGAGTATTGCACCTAGAGACTGCACTCAAACGGAGAGATCACTCTTCCCTCATTAATCAGAAAATACATCTTTAAGTACATCACAAGAAATCAAGAAGTTGTAAATAGACTCCTAAATTCTAGGAACAAATCCTAAACTAGGAAGTTGTAAACAAACTCCTAAATTCTAGGTTGTAAATAGACTCCTAAATTCTAAGAACAAATCCTAAACTAGGAAGTTGACTCCTAAATTCTAGGAACAAATCCGACTCCTAAATTCTAGAAACAAATCCTACACTAAAGAGATGCATTATAACTATGTAACCATTTCTCTATTAATATAAAAATAAAACAAATCCTACACTATAACAAAACAAATCCTACACTATAACTATGTAACCATTTCTCTATGTAACCATTTCTCTATTAATATAAAAATAATTACATTTATCTATTAATAAAAAATAATATTAATATATTTTCTGTGAATAAATTTTCATTTCTCCATTAATATAAATTATTTTCTGAGTAAAAATAAGTAATAGAAGTACATAGTATTGTATTTGATTTTGTACCATTTAATTACCAACATGAAATCAGTAAATTAGACCACACGGCTCCGTGATTAGTAACATCGATCACCCGCTTATTTGTAGTCCGTACTCTGTCTCTTCTTAATCTCGCAATGAATGTGGGACAGTTTATCACCATACAAAAACCAAGTATTTCTTGAGAGTGAAATGTTCAGGAATATTGACGAGAGCTAGGTGGTATATTACTGTTTATTCGTATATGATACAAATTGTATGCATATAGTTTTTACTGTTCATTCATATATAATACAAATTGTATGTATATAGTTTTTAATATATTTGATTAAAATTACATATTCAAATATCAAATTATTTAGAAAAACAAATTCAATTAAAATTTTATATGAAATATTGATTTTTTTTCCAAAAAAAATAAAAAATTTTTAAAAATATTAACATTGAACATTTTAATTTTATATATATATAGTAATACAATAATTAAACATTAAAACTATCAATATAGCAAAGTTAATATGATTTTTTGATATATCTTCTATACATGTAATTTAATAACCTTTTAGTTTATAATAAAATTTAATTAATAACTTTTATTTTTATAATAAAAAATTAACTTTAAAACACTTCATTTTTATAATAAAATTTCTACCTTAAAACTCTTCATATCATAATATTTAGCATTAAAACCCTTCAATGCAATGCAGTTCTCATTTTCAGTGTCTAAAAATTCTTTCAATGCAACAAAGCTTTTATTCTCGTTAGCCTTCAATCAATGTAATAATGAATTGATAAATCGTATTGACTATGCTTTATTCATAAATACCAAACCTTATGATTGATGAATACCTTAATAAATCATACCAATTATGCTTTATTTTTACTATAATTTTTTATTATTATAGTGATTGGATAATCTATATACTAAATGATTTATATTCACTTTAATAAATCATACAGACCATGCTTTATTTTTACTATAATTTTTAATTATTATAAAAATTGGATAATCTATATATTAAAACCATTTAGTAAAAAATTACTTGTGCAAAAGAAACATAAGAAACAGGGGAAGTTGCGAGGCAGCAAGTCTCTGCCTTGAGTGGAGTAGGATTCTTTTCTGCCCTAACGCAATGGAGTGTAGAAGTGCATAAAGAGATTTCTTTTCACCCGGAGTTATGTAAAAACAAATCAAAATATATGCAAAGGAGTTAAATGCAACTCAAAGCAAAACATGTATAAATAAAACCTTCAATGTATTGGGTAGAGCCCATGGCACTAGATTGCACTTGTACTAGATGAAATTATAACATCTTGCACACCTGCAGATGCTCTCCAGGAATATATGGTGCCTGGAAAATTGGATGTCTAATGGTATACAGCATGGGAAAGTCATCATGGCAATACCAGTGAAGCTTAGTCCCTACAACGCAATACGTAGCAGCCTGGAGCTTCAAAGAGATTCTCTGGGATTTGTAAAACCCTTGTGGGCAAAGGCTTGCAATGAGCAAATGAGATTCTCTGGGATTTGTAAAGCCCTTGTGGGCAAAGCTCTGCTTCAAAGAGATTCTCTAGGATTTGCAAAGCCCTTGTGGGCAAAGGCCTGCAATGAGCAAATGAGATTCTCTGGGATTTGGAAAGCCCTTGTGGGCGAAGGCCTGCAATGAGAAAATGGGCTATGTCTTTATACCAAGGAGACTGGTTATAGCACGTTTTTATTTAGAATTATTCTTTTGCTCCCTAGTCATCTTCCCCATCAGCTTGTAGGATAACACTTTCCATCCCTTTTTTTAATTATATATAATTTTAAAACTATAAAAAAAATTCACAGAAACTATGAAGGCTTAGATAAAAGCAGTAAAATGTATTTTACAGTGTCAATGAACACAAGCATCAGTTGGCTAACATTTTGAATTTCTGTGTTGTAAAAGCTTACCTTTTAAGCTTTCAGTGGGCTAATATTTTGAATTTGTGTGTTGTATTTTATATGAATACATGCAAATCTAGGAGCACTTGTTTAAAAAATAAACAAACATTTTGGACACTCGTGCCTTTCATTCATTAAATGTCATGTTCAAAATATAGCCATTTTAGCAACAAGTAGTTGACATTAAAGTCATGAAGTTGGATAGAGCACTTATTTAAAAATAAAACATTTTGGTCACTTGCGCCTTTCATTCATTAAATTTTATGTTCAGAGAAAACAATTATTATTATTATTATTATTTTACAGAAACGGTTATGGGATTTCATTAACTGATTGGCTAAGAGCCACAAATTCGGTTACAAATGGACAAGCAGATTTTTGCTTGACTTTCTAGCAAGAGGAATATAACGCCTACTCTTATCAGGCTCCTCTTTTTACATTTAATATAGTGTACTTCTGTTGTTGATTACCCGAGCTAAAAAATACAAACAAACTACTTCAAAAGAATGCAATAAAACATGGCTCTTTAGGGGATTGGATCCCAAAGGATTTCCTTATCTCTCAGAATAGTACCGGCACCTAAATGGATTGCCTTGTTTGCCTCAATGTTTGCTTCTTTGTTATTTGTTCTCAAAACATGAAAGTATTTCAGATTCAGGGACTTTGCCATGCCTTTAATCCTTGTAATTATCCTTGCTAGCTGCAGGTTTGTTGGATTAGAATTGGTCGCCATGCTTTGATGATAACCTGAGAATCCCCAAAGGCATTTGCCTCCTTGAGGCCCAGCTCTTTGAGGAGTTTGATTCCTTGAAAAAGGGTCATTGCTTCAGCTTGTATGCTTGAGGAATGGCCTAATCCCCAAGAAAATCTATGCGAAGATGTTTCATCTGGGTTTATGATGAGCCCTCCAGTTCCGGCAATTCCTGGATTCCCTTTGGCTGCCCCATCAAAGAAGAGAGAGGGGAGTGTTTGTTTGGACAACCAAGATTGAAAATCTTCTTCGTTTTTCTTGATTTGCCATTCTTTGAGAGTTGGAGGAGAGTTGTTCGATTTTTGAAATTTGAAATTGAGGGCAGTTCCCAGATCTATGTCCTGTTGGCTTAGATTTGAGTCATCTCCTTTATCTTCCAACCATTCAACTAGCTGACTTTTCACTGAGTTGGAAACTATTCTGAAGTCCACTTCCTTATTTCGGAATATCCTTATGTTCCTTTCCAGCCAGACTTGCCAGCTGATGAATTTAGGCAGAGCACTCCATGCTATCCTGATTGTTTTATTTTTTGGAAATGGTCCTGGATATCTGGCCATCCAGCCCGCAAACAGATCCGAAACTGAGGAGGGGAAGATGAACTTATACTTCTAGGAAACAAGAAGCTCCTGCCATATGGAAGCTACGAACTTGCACTCGATCATGAGGTGGAAGGCCGATTCTAAGTTTTCCTTGCAAAGCGTGCATCTAGAAGGCCCAAAGATGACCCTTTTCTGAAGCCTGTCTTCAGTTAGAATTTTTTGGTGGCAGAGAAGCCAGCAAAAGTGGTCAACTTTTGGAATTGAGGGGAGTTTCCAAATGCCTACCCAGGGGGCGGGGTTGGGAGGCACGTGAGGCTGCTCTAGACATTTAGCGTAGCCATGAGCTACCATGTAACCTGCCCGATTTGCGCCCCAACCTCTCACGTCCTGCCTGTGTGCATGAATTGGAGCTAGCCTGTGCATCTTCGTGGTGAACGTTGCCAGATCTGATTGTAAGGCGGGTGGAACTGGGAGCTGTTTCCAACCCATCCAAACATCACCCTTCCAGATCGAGAGGTCCCACAGTGTGTTGATGCTAGCCTCTAACATCCAGCGTTTCAAGTCTATCATTTCTCTCGATTCTGCCAGCGGGGGTCTATTCAGGATACTGTCATTCCACAGATGGATACGTTTTCCATTTCCTGGTATCCAGAAGGAATGATATCTTATCAGCGAGCCAATTCTGCTGATGAGCATGCTGAAAGGAGTTCTAAGTTGATTTTTGGGTTGATCTAGTCATCTAAGTCTCAGTCCTCTGAAGTATTTCCTCCACAATGCAACTTGAACCCAACCTGGATTTGGAGCTATGATTTTCCAAATCAATTTGGCTCCCATGGCTAAGTTTTGAACACTAAGATATTTGAAGTTCAGTCCTCCCTCCTAAATTGTTCTGGTGACAATTTCCTAATTGACTAGGGAAATTCGCTTCTCGTTTTGTTTGCCTTCGTTCCAGAAAAAACTTTCTGATTAGCCCCTCCATCTTTTTGATGATTCCCACAAGCGCCAAGAGAACAGAGAATTTGAATAACGGAAGGCTGCTAAGCACTGATTTTCCGACAATGTTGAGCCAAGAAGATCCCCAGGCCTGCATTTTTTATTTGAATTTGTCTAACTGGGGATACCAATCTTTGCTCAAGGTCCTGTTGAAGAAGATGGGCAGTCCAAGATATTTAAATGAGGACCAAGAAGTTGAGGGTGCAAATCCGAGGCATCTAGCAATGGAGCTTGCAGTTGAAGCATGAATATTCCAACAGTAGATATGGCATTTGCCATTGTTTAAAACGCTGCCCGAGACCTTACAGTAGCCTTCCAGAACTTCTTTGAATTTAATTGCTGAATGAGGAGATGCAGCCCCCAACAGTAATGTATCATCAGTGAAGAGGGCGTGATTGATGCTTTTTACCCCTCTTGCAATGCACATGCCAGCAATGTTTTGATCTTGCTACCTTTTTTCTAGATAAAAGCTGAGGACAGAAGCCTGTAGGACAAATAGGAGGGGTGAAAGGGGACACCCCTGCCACAGCCCTCTAGAGGCTTCGAAAAACTCAGCGGCCCTACTGTTCACCAGGGGGGCAATCCAAGGCTCCGAAATACAAGCTCTAATCCACTTGATGAAATTTTGACCGAACCCTAGTTTTTGCAACACATCAAACAAAAAACTATGTCTAACACGATCAAAAGCATTTTCTAGATCTAATTTAATAACAATACCTTTTCCTTTCGGTGTAGGCTGCAATGAATCGCCTCTTGAACCAGAACGAAATTGTCCACCAGCGGCCTCCCATGAATGAATCCACCTTGGTTGTCTGGGTTGATTTTGGGGAGAATTCTTTTCAACCTGTTAGCTATCACTTTGGTTATCACTTTGTACCCAATATTGCATAAGGAGATTGGGTGAAATCTGTTGAAAGAGTTTGCTCCTTTTTCTTTGGGTATGAGGGCGAGAAAGGCTGAATTTGTGCAGCCTCCAATCTTCTGACAGTCTTGGGACTTCTGAATCATTTTGAAGAACTCCTTCTCAACAATCTGCCAATAGGTCTGGAGAAATCTAGGCGTAAAACCGTCCGGTCCCGGAGCTTTATCGGGATCCATTGCGAAAAGGGCCTCCTTGACTTCCTTTTGCATGACTTTGCCTTCAAGTGCCTGGTTCATTCTAGAGGTGATAAGTCTAGGGACAACGTCCAATAGAATATCGTTTTGATCAACTCCTAAATCTTCCCTATACAGCTTCTCAAAGTGCTCTGAGGCTGCCTTTTTTATGTTGACAAATTCCTTCAGTATGCAGTTGTCTTCTTTTATTTCAGTGATGGAATTGCGGCCTTTCCTGGTTTGGGCTTGTTTATGGAGAAAGGAGGAGTTTCTGTCACCAGATTTGAGCCAAAGACTCCTGGACTTGAGCCTCCAATATTCTTCTTCTGCCAGACAGGCCTTGTGGAAACTTTGTTGAAGCTTGGCCTCCTTTTCCAACTCATCTTTAGTGATTTCAACTGCTTCAAGATGGAGATGCTGGCTTTCTATAGCACGTTGTATATTTTTCCTTTCCATAGCAGGGTTGGGCAGGGTCTTAGCCCAATTTTTCAGTGTGGCTTTAACCCTTCTGAGTTTTTCCTCCCAAACAAAAAAGTCGGATCCCTTGATTGGACCTTTCCAGCAATCTCTGAACTTTTCCATGAAGTCTGTCTCTTTGGTCCAGAGAGAGCTGAATCTGAAAGGTATAGGCCCCAGATCCTTGGGGGTCAGCAGCTCTAGGCTAATGAGCTTGTGGTCTGATACACTACTGTGAAGAATGCACATTCTAGCTTCTAATCCAAGAAGTAGGAAGGAGCTTTGAACCAAAAATCTATCAAGTCTTGCCACTATGTAACCCGGGCCCACTCTCTTATTTGACCAAGTGAACTTACTAGTAGTCGGCTTAATGTCTATCAGATCCCAATCTTGCATGAGGTCTTCCGCTAATTCTCTTGCCAGATCCCTGATGATACTGCCTCCTCTTTTTTCTGATGAGAGGAGGGTGAGGTTGAGGTCTCCGGCTATGATTTTATTCTCCAGATTCTCTAGATCTGCCAAGTTTTTGATGGAGTCCCGGCATAACTTTTTCTCACCTGCATTGTTAGGAACATACATTGAACAGGCAAATAATTTCCTTAGATTCTAAATGCTGCATTTCTAAAAAAATCCAATGAGTGTTCAGGTACTCAGAGATTAATGAGAACTTATTAGGATTCCAGAGCGACCCAAGTCCTCCCGATGCTCCACGGGCAGAGGTTGCTTACGCTCCGTATTTCTTCCAAAATTTATTGCTTGCCTGGAGGAAGGTTGAGTCATCCAATTTAATCTCCTAGATGAGAAGGATGTCCGGGGCTTCCAGCCTTATTAAATTGTTCATTGCTTCTTCCTTGGCTTTACTGCCCATTCCCCTACAATTCCAGGAGACTATCTTCATCATTTACTTTTGCTGTGATGATCCCCCTTGGAGCTTTGGGTTTGGATCCTCTTCATCTTCGGGGTTTTTGCTAGGAGTTTCTCTAGCGTTGCCTAGCTGCCCTGAAGCTTGTGCTTATAGGTTTCTTGTTCTCTTTTTTCCTTTGCTGACATACGTCCTCTTGTAGATCTTCTAGGGGAAGACAGTGATTCACCTATTTCCCCATCTTCCTCCGATTCCTCGGACTCTTGGGTTTCCTCTTCTTCTTCTGATATCCTCCCTTTGGATCTCTTTGGTACACTTTTGGAGGGGGAGGCTTTAAAAGGAGAGATCTCCTTTGGGATTTTTGTCTCTTGCATGGTCATGATTTCAGATCCAAGGATCTCAAATTTGTTCGCTTGGGTTTCCATGGATGGTTTCTCAGCAAGGCCCATTTGGGGAGCTTTCGCATTTGCATTTGCATTCTTCCTTCTTCCTTCCCTTTTTCTTCCACTCCTTTGGACAGGCAGTCTCTAGCGAAGTGTCCGTAGACGTGGCACTTCTAGCATTTGAACGACAACTGTTCATAGTCTAGTTTCTGTACATGAGTCCAGGGACCTACAACTATTTGGATGGCTTCTGGTAGTCCGACCAGTTCTACCTCCACACAAATTCTGGCACAGTCGTATTGATCTTTACTGTTGGCCTTGTCTATAAATTTCCCAAGAGTGTTTCATATATGTTTCAGAGAGTCCCAGTTCCAGTAGTGAACGGGAAGATTGGGGAGTCTTACCCACACCAGGACTGCTGTAGGCACATCCACTGCCGGATCGAAGTCTGGCGTCCATTTGTTTAAATACAGACCTTGAGGGCCCATGAAGTAGGGGCCATTCCTAAACATGCGATCTTTGTCCTCTTTTGCAGAAAATTCAAATAAGAAATATCCTCTTCCGAGGAAGTAGGAGGTTACCTTGTTTTTTATCAGAGGAGCCCAATTTCTAGCGACCCAGTTCTCAGTTGATTTCGGGGAAGGCCAAAGTCCTGTAAACTAACCGACTAGAGCACGATATGCCAGAAACAAGGCTACCTGAATCAGACCTTCAGGCGGAAGGGCGATCTTGTGGATGTCTTCTAGTTTTTTCACAAACTTAGCAGCTTCCACGCATTTCTTCTTGGGCAGAGAGGCCAGCAAGGATCTGAAGGCCTCAGCGGTGGAAGGTGGAGGAGGGGAGGAAGACCGCTGATGGGGAGTCAGCTCCTCCATGAAGAGCTAGCAGATCCAGCCAGACCGGCCGCAACTTGAAGCAAAGCCCTTAGCGGACACGCACGCAGGGATCAGGATGCGCAGAGAGCGAGCGCGCTCTCAGGCTTCAGATCGCGCGGAATGTGGATCTCACAGGTTGCAGAGCGGGAGCCGGTGTACCAACAAAGAAAACGATTTTTTAACACCTTGAGGCTTTTAGTCATTAAATTTCATGTTCAAAATATAGTTATTTTAATTAATAGCAAGAAGTTGACATGAAGTGATGCAGATGGACAGAGTCACAGATTCTAAGAGATTGATGCACATGATGACCAACTTCTTTAAAAGTAGAAATTGGAAAGTGTAGGTTTTTATATACTAAAGTAAATCTTGCATATTAAGACAATATAGACAAATTCAGTAATAACAAATTTCATGGCTTTCTGATAGGGCAAAGAGCACAGCACCTCCATGCATTGAACATGATTCTCAGTAGTATGACTTCAACTCGAATTGAGACCTAAAATGATAAAAAAATATTTGACTGCTCTCATCATAGTATCCTATGCATGTACACCCAACTTTCATTACATTTCAAAACAGTCCTCCATTACCACAGCAGGGAATGATATAAAATGAAAAAAACCAGGACCTTTTGCCGTCCAAGCATCTGACTTTACAATAAATTCAATATACTGAACATAGAGTAACAAATCATAAGTACGTGGGAAATATTATGCTAGCCTTTGATTAAATAATGCACTTTAAAGTTCTACAGATGCCAAAGATAGATAAAGCCCTTAAAGAATAAAGCATGTTCTTTTCTTCTTTCTGCGTTTCTTTTGCTTTGGTGGTTGAAGAACCACCTTAATTACGGCATCAAAAACAACCTTAACATTCTGCAATAAAGGTAAAACCATAATATCTTCAGGAGATTTGAAAATAGAAACCAATGTCAATCTCATCTAGGAGTGTACTCGAATGGACGAAAACTGATAAAAAGGTTGTCAACGAGAATTTAATACAAACAACAAGGCACACGTAATTAGATTACAGGAAAGGAACAACTTCAAGACAGCCATAGAAAATGGCATTCAACTAAACACCCCAAGCTAATCTATAACAGAAAGGGAGAGAATAACAATTTTCTACATTACGTTCAACGAGTAGTTGTATGCACTTCAATATAATCCTAGGGCTTGATTTCAAAATAGGCCTGCAGATAATGATTACATGCACCTAAAGATGACCCACGAGGCCCACAACAAACACAGAGCGTGATTTGAGTTCTTTTTGGTACTGTTAGATTGACTGGACTATTGGTCTGTCTGATCTATGCTAAGAAGGTTGTGATTCCCACTAAATCAACTGCTAGAAAAGCTCTACAAAAGAAACTATAACTTCCCCTCTGACCAACTTAGTACCTCAAGCTTTGAGACATATGAGGTCAATTACCTTAGGAAAAATACCACTATCCCCATTCTTTGTAATGATGTTGCAAGTTTATATGTATTTGTCATTTAAAATTAATGCGTTTTTCCCTTGATATACCTGCAAAATCTCTCTCCATGGGCATACCTGTTGTGTTTTAGAACTGCATTCAATGTATGTTGCAGCCCCGATTTTCTTCTTCAAATCTTCACCCCTACCAAGACAAAGATGTATATTGGTGTAAGTTATTCGTCGGAAATAATAAGGTACAGAAAATGTAAATCATATATTCAAATGCCAATGCGATTGTTCTCACTAGGCTCCCAGAATATCAAAACTTATAGGGAAGTAATTAGATAAAGTATGACAACAGTATAATGAATGATAGATGCACAAAACAATCAACAGGGCCATATTCTACATAGGAAAAATAATGCTAGAACCCATGTAACTCACGCCTGCAGTTCTATGGTATCAAACAAATATTTCTCTTTTGAGTTGTTTGGAAATTACCAGTAGCCAAGATTTGTACTAATTTAGCTTCTATTCTATTATCGGCTAATCAATACCCATAGAATCCTTGTCTTCCACACCGAATTCATTTTGGCAGATATATCTCCTGCCTTGGTCTAGTCTTATAATATGTCTAAGATATTCAATGAATCCTTGGCTTTGTTTATATAAATTTGTACATGCTTTTCCTTGTCAATGCCAAAACATTGACTGGAGTACACGTGGTTGTTTATGTAGTAGTAGATAGATATTTATTTTGGCTTTGTGGCCTATTCCATGCACTAAAGTCGATTGGAGTACTTCAGGTCTGGGATCCATTCATATACATGCAACAAATAGAAATGCATTTCAAATAGCTTCACATATGCAAGATGGGACATAAATTATAATCTATAACATGATAAATATTCGAGGAGCAATGCTTAATACGTAGTTGAAAACTTGAAAAAGGATATGGCCGTGACTGTGTCAATGGAGATAACTGAGAACTGCTTGCAGGAAATTGCTGTTGTGATTGAAGATACCGGTTATGTTGGTGGTGTTGTTGATGCAGTTGGCGAACTACATGCACATAGGCTTGATTATGGTTTTGACTTTGAGGTTGAGGATACTGCTGGTTACTATGCCCTTGCTGCTGCTGAGGCTTCTGAAGATGATGTTGACCAGAAAAACTCTAATTTGTTGAAGAAACCATCTGATTAGAGTAGGCAGTGTTCACGCCATTGAATGAAGAGGTTGTCTGACCATTATTTTGGCTGGCCTGAAGTGGAAGCTCTTGCATAAGCATCTGCCGCTGCTCTAGACTAGTCTGTAAACCTAAGCATACACAAAAACAATTGTGAATTATCACAAGTCTGCCTACAATATTAAACTTCAACCTACAGAAATGGAAGGCAAGTTCTAGAGATATCAAAGAGAGTAGCACTTACAGTTACAGATTCCACTTTAACTTTAAAGGTATTATCCGCTTAAGTTACAGCTAAATGGTAACAACATTGTGCCCATTAGAAATTGTAGTTATGTAGTGGGAACTTATTTAAGGAACACTAAGCAAAAGGATAAAGCATCATAGATGGAATGCTTTCATTCCTAGGCAAAAAAATCCATGCAAACTGTTGATTACCATGACTATCCAAGAAATTATCATCACTCTTTTTATTGTACATTACTCAGATTTTTCATCAGGAAGCAGCAATACGTGTCAAACATCACAGAATATAAAGGAAGCCTACAGAAAAGTTTCTAACCCTTTATAACATCAAAGTTTCAAACGGAATTCCTTCCTAGTGTCTCAACTTACATTTGTCTAAATTTCCACACAACTCCTCTATAAATCTCTCTGCAGTCTCCAGATATCTTTCTAGGTCAAAATTCAATATTATTTCTTAATTATAAAATTAATTAATGGAATAATTATTAGTATAGATTCCATATTAATCTTAAATCTATATTAAATGTTAAAAAGGATCGAATAAAGGTTAAACTTTTTGTTACAATACAAAATTTGAAAAAATATTTTCATATTTAATGTTTTTAGATGTTTAATAGGTGATATGTTTAGATGTTTGATAGATGAGCTATTAAGATGGATCTTCTACCGTATATTAATTATATATTGAGCATGGAAGAAATTGTATATGTTTATTTTCAGAATTAATAGTCAAGGAATCTAGGAATTGAAGAGAATCGAGAAATCAACAACCTAAAACAAACATGACAAAGAATTCATATCACAACAATCACCAATTGAACTACCCATAAAGACTATTCCACAACACATAATTAATAAGTATATAAAACTTAATAGATTTAATTAATAAATATATAATTAAAAATGAAAATATTTCTAAATATAACTAAATATATAAATTGATTTGACCATATGAATTAACATAATGATTCATATCCGCAAACATTATATTTCAAAACTTCACATTGAAATTTAATTAACCATTATAAATCCATTTTAACCACGGCTCTACAAGCCCCATAGAGGATCAAATCTCTTATATATGAAAACTCATTTTAGTATTCAAAACTTGAAGAAAAAAAATATGTATCTCAAAAGAGTTCATTCATATATATATGATGTGTACTTTTTAGTTATTTAAATTGCATTTTTGTATGTGTAAATAAATACAATATCTTGAAAGTGTTATTTTAATTCACTGTATAAACTACACAATTACAACACAATTTAAATTTGCAATTCTAGCAATTTTTTTTCAATTGTTTTAGAAAAAATTCATTGAAAATTTTTGGATGCCTAATTTTCTAAGGGTTATGGTGTGGAAGATAAACCGTTAAAGGGAGTCCAAGAGACTTTGGAATATAGAATCCAATGGTTATTTCCATGCATTATAAGTGTATATCATTTGTTAATAGAAAATGCATTCAGGGTTTATCTTATTGGGTTGTCCACATTCCATGTACATCTAACATGGTATCTAACATGGTATCAGAGCTACAGGGGTATTCCCGCCTACTTAAATTTGAACCACTGGTTTTTGTAGTCTTTCTTTACTTGTCAATTTTGTTGCATTTCTGGTCCTCTGGCTACCCTACCTATTTTATTGTTGTGCAACTCTGACATTATATGCATCAATTTTATGCTATTAGTGTTGCATTTTTTAATATCATCTCAATAAACTCAAGCTGAATTTAATTAAATAAAATTAATTAAATACTTAAATTTTTTATATTTTTATCATAGTTTACATAATTTTCATTTAGATTATATTTTATTTTTATTTTTTTCCAACCATAATTTAATTAAATTAAACCAATATTTAAATGCATTAAATTTTTATCTAACTTAGATTATTTTTTATTTAGAATATATTTTATTTTATTTTTAAAATAAACCGGTGTAAATTTCAAATTGAACACTAGGGAAATCACAAGTGTTTCTAACAGGTTGTAGAATGCAGAAAAATGAACATTTTGAACAGCCGCAGAGATTGCAGAAAAAGTATAAGGTATGATAAAAGCAAGCCCAAGACTCTGGAAAAAAATCAGTTTAGTCTCTCTAACATTTAGAGTGTTCAATGTGACATGCTTGGATATATCCACTTTCAATTTTAGGGTCTTGGATATATGTAGAAAATTTCCCATGCTTTTGGAGTGAACTCTAATTATAACTTGGTCAAATCTTCTTTACATTTAAGTATGGTTATGGCACGCAGTCAACAAAGCAGTGTAAAATTCTATGAACCATGGGAGAGAAGATATGTATTCCGTTCCACTGTAAATTTATTTATGTTAGGAAACATTTCAAGTATAAATGGCTTCATATTTGTGTTCCTATTTTTCCTTAGTTTTTTTTTGTGTTAAGGTGACAAGGACCTAAGACATTGGAATCTTTTTATTTCTCAAAAATTGGGACTCTGTAGATTGGTATATGAACCCTGGCAGAGAAATATGTATTCCCTTTTGCTGTAAATTTATGTTTGGCAACATTTCAGGTACAAATGGATTCATATTTGTGTTCCCATTTTTGTTAGATTTTTATGTGTTGACAAAGACTCTTATGACATTGGAATCTGATTATTTCTCAAAAATAGGACTTTGTAGATTGGTTTTGGGTTGCCCTTTCTACAACAATTGAATTGTGTGATAATATTATTACACACAGAGAAGCGAACTGCACTCGCACTTTTGACAATACAGTATGGATGAGATGTGTAACATCTGGTGTATCTCGTGTATAGCTGGTAAATCAAACTGGAAAAAGTTGAAGCATAAAAAAACCATTAATTATTATGATGTATAAATGACTAGACCTAACACTGAAAAACTTGTGTCTTGGAAATTCCAGATAAGATACGGTAGGTACATTTCACACTTAAGCAATACAGTATGGATGAGATGTATAACATCTTTTGTATCTAGTGTATAGCTAGTAAATCAAACTGAAAAAAGTTGAAGCATAAAAAAAACCATTATGATGTATAAATGACTAGACCTAACAGTCAAAAACATGTGTTTTGGAGGTTCCAGGTAAGATACGGCAGGTACATTTCACACTTAAGCAGTGAAATTGGGTCCCTTCTCCCATACACAAGAGAATTTTTTTATCAATATGTCATTTAAACAAAACAATTTTTTCTATCCATTTAATTTTTAATTAAACTATAACAATGAAAATAAATTATTATTACTATGACAATGAAAATAAATTATTATTACTATTAAAAATTATATATAGTAATAAATTAAATTATATAAATGTATCTTAACACCGATCTTATAAATTATTATTACTATTAAAAAATTATATATAGTAATAAATTAAATTAATATAAATGTATCTTAAACACCGGATCTTTAAGCAAAAATCTTTTTTATCAATTTAATTTCTAAACCATGACAATGAAATTAAATTATTTATAATTATTAAAAAATTATTGTAATAATAAATTAAACTAACATAAATTTATCATAAACACCATATCTTAATACCAGGTTTTTTTAAAACTTGGTAGGACTAAATTCTCTTAACACCAGCTTCATAAATCTATCCTAAACACCATACTTAATACCAGTACTTCTTTTGTAAGCTTAGTAAGACTAAATTCAAGCTTAGTAAGACTAAATTCTCTTAACACCAGCATAACACCAGCATTTTTTTTAAGCTTGGCCTAACTAAATTCTTTATCATGTCTAATATATTAGACAAGGCGGACAGGAAGTTGAACTGGCAAGACCCTTAACCTAAAACCAACTCTTTTAAACAGGAAAGTGGTTCCTCACTCTTTTCTTCATCTGTCTGCAATTTTGTTCATCTCTCTTTTAAACAGGAAAGTGGTTCCTCACTCTTTTCTTCATCTGTCTGCAATTTTGTTGATCTCGGCATCTCTGTTGTTAGATAATTTATCACACAAATTCCTGTTTCTATTTATCAGTCTGTATTGCAGAAAACCCTTTGGTAGTCGAGAAGTATTTTTTGATTTGAAGGATTGATCTTTTTGTAGACTTATGATTATTATGATCGTTAAGAATGCAGAGGAGCTTGCCTTGTCTGTTGCACAGTTCGTCGAAAGCGAGGGTGCATGGAGGAACAAATTTTGGTTATTCAGCAGGACTATCATAGCTATGACTATGATGCTTCCGCTGATGAATGGATCACCTTAGTGAGCTACTCAAAGCCATTAAATTTTGTGAACTAGCATTGGTTAATGTAGATCCGAAACACGCATCTCTGGCCCCGGACTAGACGCACATGTTTACCCTCTAGGACAGGAAATAGGTTGAACATTTCTTGTACAGTATATGACTCCACCGTGAAGTTCAATGGAAACGCTCATTAATTGCTTGCGTGACATGTCAGCATCTTCCAAAATAAGACCTACATACCTGCAAATTGAAGAGCATATAGGCTGCGTTGATTCCTCTTTGTATTCGCTTTGTTGGCTTCATATCTCAAGTGAGAGAGAAGCCTCCAAAAATTGGCGTATGCCGCTGAGAGTGGCCAACACACGGTATTCTTTAGTAAAAGGCGAAAGAATAGTTCGCTTTGGGTTGACCACACGGCTCCGTGACTTTCTGCATCAATCGCCCGCTTATTTGTATTCCATCATCTGTCTCCGCTTAATATCACATTGAATATGGGACAGTTTTAATTTATAAAATATTAATCTCAGTTAAGTAGTTTACAAAATATTAATAATAATAATAACAGTGAACTTCGACTCTAGGAAACATTACAAGCCAAATATGTATTATAAGAAATAAAACATGAATGAAGAAATCAGTTACAGCTTACACGTAATAAATGACATTATTATTCTCAAATCTCAACACAAACAATAGAAAGATATTTTGTCCATTGCTACTCATTTCCTTGTAAAACAACAAAGTACTTTAATTTCACCTAATATCAACATTAATGTGTATGTGAATAATTTTGATTAAAATAATATTTAAATTAAATAGATATGGCAACTTCAATTGAATTGTCAAAGCTCCCACTAGTTTGCGTGAAGTATTGTAGGTGGAACCGAATTGGTCGGAGAGCGTCAATAGCCGGGAGTGTCTAAAGAGATGATCGTTCAAAAGACAAGGCTAACCTCCACCCTCATAGTGGGGGCCAATCTCCGACTTGCTTTCAATAAGGGCCACAAAAGAAATATGTGCCTATAGCTAGGCGTGTTTACAAGAAGTCAAATTAATAAAAAAATATCATAATATTGTTAAAAAACAAGGCCGACCTTCGACCTCATAGTCAGGCTGATCTCCAACTTGCTTCTAATAGGGTCCACAACTTGCTTCTAGTAGGGTCCACAAATGAACTTGCTCATATAGCTCTCTCATGTTACGTAAAAATCGTGTTGTTTGTATTCGGTAAACTTTATAAACCAATTTTGAAGAAAAACAAATGTTTGTGCACCTAAAGTGATGTTCAAAACAATCTTATTATTAGTTATGTTCAAACCAATCTTTTTTTTAATATTCAAGATTAGTTATGGTCAAATCTTCTTTATATTTAAGAATGGTTATGGCATGCAATGAACAAACCAGGGTAAAAATCTATGAACCATGGGAGAGAAAATATGTATTCCCTTCCAGTGTAAATTTATGTTGGCCAACATTTCAGGCACAAATGGATTCATATTTGTGTTCCTATTTTTGCTAGTTTTTTTGTATGTGTGTTAAGGTGACAAGGACATATGACATTGGAATCTCATTATTCCTCAAAAATGGGATGATGTAGATTGGTATATGAATCATGGGAGAGAAATATGTATTCCCTTTCACTGTAAATTTGTGTTTGGCAACATTTCAGGTACGTATGGATTCATATTTGTGTTCCTATTTTTGTTAGATTTTTATATCTATATTAAGTGACAAGGACTTATGACAGTGGAATCTGATTATTTCTCAAAAATGGAACGTTGTAGATTGGTTTTGGGTTGCCTTTTCTATAACAATTGTATTGAATCATAGTAATATTGTATCTAGAGGAGTGAAGTGCACTCAACAATAGTAATATTGTATTTAGAGAAGTGAAGTGCACTCAACAATACAGTATTGATGAGATGTGTAATGTTCTGGTGTATTGTTGATAAATTAAACCGGAAAAGGTTGAGGCCTGTGAAAATAAAAATAAAAATAAAATCATTAATTACTATAATATATAGATGATTAGGCCTAAAAGTTAAGAACTTGTGTTTCCTTTTGGGAGGCCTCTAACTCATCCCTTAGGTACCTATTCCATTACTTTTGGAAGGCCTCTAACTCATCCCTTAGGTACCTATTCCATTACTTTCGTCTCTAGACCATGACCTTGAAAATCCCTTAGGTACCTATTCCATTACTTTAGTCTCCAGAACATGACCTTGAAATTAAATTAATATTATCATTATTAAAAATACCTTGAAATTAAATTATTATTATTAAAAATTTATATGTAATATGAAATAAATCAATATAAATTCATCTTAACACCAACACACTTTTAAGTAGCAAAGTGGTTCCTAAATCTTTTCTTCATCTCTCTGCAGTTTTGTTGTTGAATCTACTGGTAAGTGCCATCTTTGTTGTTAGATAATTTATTACACAAACTCCTCATTCTATTTATTAGTATCTATCGCAGAAAACCCTTTGGTAGTCATAAAGTATTTGTTGATTTGAAGGAATGATCTTTTTGTAGACATGCGATTATTATGATCATTAAGAATTCAGAGGAGCTTGCGTTTTCTGTTGCAAAGTTCGTCGAAAGAGAGGGTGAATTAGATACCTATTATATGTATCATGGAGGAACAAATTTTGAGTATTCAGCAGAAGGCCCTCTTATTACTAATAGCTATAACTATGATGCTTCCACTGATGAATATGGTATTTTGAGGCAACCTGAATGGGACCACCTTAATGAGTTACACAAAGCCATTAAATTTATGGGATCACCTTAATGAGCTACACAAAGCCATTAAATTTTGTGAAGCAGCATTGGTTAATGTAGATCCCAAATACACATTTTCTGGGCCTGGACTAGACGCGCATGTTTACTCGGTAGGACAGGAAATATGTTGAACATTTCTTGTTAATTATATATACTTAGTCTGACGCCACTGTGAAGTTCAATGGGAACTCTCATTATTTGCCTGTGTTGTAATGTCGGCAATGTGGCCTTCTACACAGCAAAAGTTGGTTCCCGGAGTACTTGTGCATAAATGAAAAGAACAAATTAACCGTTGACAGGAGTTTGGGGAAGGTACGCAATTTCCCAGCCTAATTTAGTTGAATAGAGACACAATTGAAGACTTCGGTGACTAGTTATGGTACATAATAACAATCCAAGTCTATCAAGATGAACTGATGAACTATATCTTCATGATGGGAGTCAACGATTTTCCATGCGCAAATCTTTGGAACATGCACTTAAACAAAACCAGTGTCCTCTCTATTTTGTAAATAGTTCGCCAAAATTGATTGTATTTGATTTGCACTGTTTAGTTAACAAAAGAAACCAGCAAATTACACGGATTACACCATATATATCGATAACACACTTTTATATCCAAGTCACCAGAGATCTCATGACAGGCACAACTGCATTACACCATATATATCGATAACACACTTTTATATCCAAGTCACCAGAGATCTCATGACAGGCACAACTGGATTACACCATATATATCGATAACACACTTTTATATCCAAGTCACCAGAGATCTCATGACAGGCACAACTGGATTACACCATATATATCGATAACACACTTTTATATCCAAGTCACCAGAGATCTCATGACAGGCACAACTGGATTACACCATATATATCGATAACACACTTTTATATCCAAGTCACCAGAGATCTC
>APFE031233142.1:13025-45415 GCA_000404065.3 Pinus taeda | reverse complement strand
CCCTAAGACCCAGCCCAACCAATTAATATTATTATTATTCTTATAATATTAAAGTTGATAATATAATATTCCATTTCTCGAAATTAGTAAAATTAGGTACTATGAATAGAATCTTATGCAATTTATTTAATTAAATAACATTAATAAACTAATATTAATGGTTATTGTGAATTAATTATTAGTTTAAATGATTTCTTTTGAGGAACTTATATTATTATTGTTATTTTTGTAATATTAAAATTAATACTGTAATAATCTATTTCTAGAATTTAGTAAAAAATTAGTTATAATGAATGGTAATTTATTGAAATTAGTTATAATGAATAGTAATTTATTTGGTTATTCGGTTATTAATAATATAAATTTATTATCAGATTGAGTGATTTCCTTAAAAGACGTAATTATATATTCCTATTCCGAAAATAATAATGGAATAATTTCAAAAACAATAAGAATTTTATTTATTAAATTAAAAACTAAATATATACAAGAATTATATATTAAAGGTATGTTAATTTACTACTTACTATTGATGTAATATTAAATCATTTTTCTGTTTATAAAAGTTATTAACCTTACTACCTATTAATACTATTCATAAGAGGTTGGATTAAATAATTTATTTTATGTATTGAGATAAGAATATTATTTTAATTATATCACCTATATAGGCCCTACTAATTATTGCTCGTTTAAGGAGCTGAAAATACAAAAGAAGAAATCACAGATAAACATAAAATGACAAGAACATAAATATAAGAATACATCATAATATAGAGACCCTAATAATATTGATTATATGAAAAAACTAAATAAGACCTACCTAGGTAAAATCAAAATACGATTAATAGTTGGGCTGGGTCTTAGGGTCAAAAATAGCCATTATATAGCCGTTGGAGTCTCTGCTCAGTCTATTTAACGTGCTAGGCCAGGTTTGTTTCTTCAACTCGTCCTGACGATGAACCACACTAGTTGGTTCGAAACGCGTCGACAAAGGTCTTTCTTATGTGATTTACGCTGAAGTTCTTTTTATAACTATGACAAATCACAGAAGTCTCAATTCTACGAAAATGTATATAAAAAATATTATATATGAGACAATAGTTAACATTAGAGCTTTTCAAAAGCAACCACAAAGTTAGAGTAGGAAAGAATGATTAAACTAAACATTTGAAAAAGATTTCTTAGATGAGAAACAATTTACTCAAGCCCATGATCATATCAATCTTCATGTCTCCTGCTTTAATTAAAAATGTAAAAGGTTAAACTAATAAAGTTCGTTCCGGCTTAAAATATAATGCATACTTTTTGGATAAGAACATTTAAACATGGCAGGAACATTTAAACTAGCTCTTGTTCTTTGTATTTCAAAATATTTAAATTCAACTAATAAAAATATAGAGAGTGTTACTTGAAGATTGGTCTTCATGATGACGTTGTGTTGACAACGATAACAATATTACAATATTATCGAATGCTCGATATACAAAGTGTAGTCATTTAAGGTCATTTTGACTAGATATCTAAATGTTAAAGGAGCACAGAAAAATCTTATGGTAATGTTATGCAGGCTCAGATATCAACTTTACTTATTGCTTTTAATTTGTTTGATAACATGAAAAAGGAGTGAATTTTACTTTAATTTGCAAAGCCTTATGCCCATCCATTTAAGGTCATTCAGACTTGCAAATGGAAAAGTCAAATTGTCTATTACCTTTCACATATATATATTAAAAATTAAAATATCAAATCTATAGAAAAAAATAAAAAACCACTATATAGAAAATTTATTCCTTATTGATTTGATAAATCAATTATATCAATTATGTTTGTTCATTTAAAAGTCTTTCAAACCTACAAATAGAACTTGATTCAATATGCACAACATTTTTGTATATATATTGATTTTAAGCTCTTTAGTTAGGATATGACATATCTTTAGAGTTGCAAGGAAAACATGTCACAAGCTTAGACTACATGTGTTGGACTTCAAAATCCATAATTTCGATGGAGTTAGATTAATTTTGTAGGGGTTCTCGCTCATATTCTAAAATTTTCCTTTTTTAATAGAAGACTCTTTATCTCTTTCTTTGAAATAATAAAATAATAATAATAATAATTAATATATTAGCCCTTTGATTGGGGTGATTGGCGATGTGATAGTGGAGGTGGGGGGGGCACCCTATTACGTCATATTGTATTTATGAGGGGGGTGGCATGGTCATCCTACCCCATGCATAAGACATGTAAGTTTATTCTTCATTCACTATGATGTTAAGCTTCCCAGTGTTCTCTTGTCCTGTGAAGCATATCACTACTCTTTGAAATTTATGGTGTGCCTAGACTCCTTCCCTACCACCAGTGCGATTATTTTCTTAGATATGTGATGGTATCGAGCCTATGCACTGAGGAAATTCTACATAGCCATGGCGCGATTCTTAGCCTTTTTCTAAGAAGGGGTCACTTGCCTCTAGTGATGTAGTGGTAGTGACCTAAGATTGCATGTTAGGTAGTTGTAACCCTATGAATTTCACTAGAGATGAAGAGGGAAGTTGTCGGCATCACTACCCTGCACTCTGTGTTTTAAACCCTATCAGCTCTAGCAAAATGGGTTAGTGCTTTTAGGTTACAAGCTTTTCTCTTGACCCCTATTATCTGTTGTTATTACTTTGAGTCTGTGTGGTTCAAGTTTGGGTACTTCTTGTTAATTTTGATGTGGTTCATTGTGTCTTACGCATAGGGGTTTTGCACATGTGCTTTATTGGTCTATTTATTTGTGTTGGCTCCAACTAGCCCGTATTGCTTATATCTTTTGGCCTTTCATTTGTCTCAACCAGTTTAGACTCAATCCCTTCAGTTTAGGTTTTTCTTGTTGGTGCAAAATGCCCCAGAAACATATGCATAGCCGCAAGGGAGCTAGTGGTAGAGGACCATAATGGCGACTGTATGCCTAGGTCCAAGAAGCCATTGCTATCTTCCACTTTGCTGCATCTTCTGATATTCATGAAGAAATCTACCAACTTCAAACTCTCACCATTAATCACTGCCAGGTACATTCCAACTCTAAAAATTTTGGAGGAGGCAGCCAATTGGGTTTGATCCATAAACTGTCGTGGATATTCCACTGGATAATTCGTCACAACATATCTAATAAAATTAGATTAAGACTCTGAAAATTCTACAGTGTTACAGTTTATTAAACTTTAAGATTTGTGTATTTAACTATAATTAGTGCATGCATGTGAATGGACATTATTCAGAAAGTAGAGAACGACAAAACAAACACACACACAATCACATACATGAAACAAGACATGTTCTCTGGGAAACCCTTGCGAGAGAAAACCCAACTGGAAGGTGAGGTCGCTTCACTCTCTTTCTCTGTCTGAAAATATGGCTAGAGGTACAAAGAAGTAATGTTTGTGTCCCATAGAATACTACAGTGCACATATCCTCTTTGTGTGTTCTACCTCCTATCTCTCATGGCTATCTTTGCTCAGCTATGGAACAAAATGCTCTCGAAAGGATGGAATGCCTCTTCCTCTTAGTGGCCCAGTTATAACACAACCTGATAACCTACTAGTGGTTAAGCTTAACTGTATCAACTCTTAACTAGAGTTACAAACTAGACTCTTCTAGAGTCTTTGACATCACAAACACGTGGCTAGCCCCTTTTGCATGAATAGTGGGGGCTAACGCGGTATCCTCCCGAACTATAGGTGTGAAAATAAGAAGGCCAACTTCTGAGTGGCATATCTTTTGGATACAAACTATGATTGATGCGCTTCTTGCGCCGATTGAAATATCTTTTTGTGTAGAATAGCATGAAAAGGTGTTGCATCAAAGTAACAAAGTTTTACTCCCAAAAATGTTGTTTGATGCCTCAAAACGCTCCCGGAAGGTTTCAAACCTCGTTTCGCCAAACTGGGCCCCATTGGTAAAAATGGTCCCATGAGCTGATTCCTCGTATTTTTCCACTCCAAATGCATTGACATGGATGAAAAACAATATAACGATCCAATTCGGATCACACCTCCCCATTTTGGCTTTTGGTCCCCAAAAGCTTTTACTGAATGAGGTGAGGAAATTTTTCCTCCACCTTCTCTCTCGTGTACCATTTAGCTTTGCCTAGAAGTTGTCCTTTCAACCCAATCTTCCAAAGGTCATGATGCCCATGTCTTGTAGTTCTAGACCTCTTCTACAAAGTTGTATCTTCTATGAAATTTGCCTGAGCGTCTGGAGCCAAATACTCCACAGAACGTAGGACATGTTCCTCTTCCTTATCTAGCATGCAAGGTTCATAGAGTTTCAAATTCCCTACGCTCACAATTGAGTAAATGCACATATATGGTGGTAAACTGAGCCGATAGGCATTATCACCCACATTTTTCAGTATCTCAAAGGAACCATACCTTAGACCCTTAATTTTCTTATCAGGCCCCTGCAGTCTCTCCTTGTTCAACTCTAGCCCTTTGTCTCCCACCTTGAATGATTTCTATATTACGTGATGATCATGCCTAGCCTTATACTTCTCCTGCGACTTTTGTACTGTTTCTTGTACCTGTAGATGGATCTATCTGATCTTCTCTATAAATTTTTCAGCCTTCAAAGCATCTCCTATAAGATCTTCCCTCACTCCTCTTTGCTGCTCATATGCAATATCCAAAGGTGCGGGTGGTAAATATCCAAAACAAGTCTCAAATGGGGACTTTCCTGTAGAAGTGTGGACTGATCTATTGTAATAATGTTGTATATATACCATATTTTCATCCCATGTCTTTGGATGCTTTTGGTTGTATCCCCTTAGAATTTGCACCAAAGTCTTGTTGACTACTTTTGTCTTCCCATCTATATGTGGATGGAATGTTGTCGATCTCTTCAACTTTGTGTCTATATTTCCCACAATGTAGTCCAAAATGCACCGAGAAATTTTGTGTCACTGTCTAAAATGATGCTCCTTGGTATCACAAAATGCACCCAAACCTATCCAAATAATAATTTTACTGCTTCTTTTCCGCTGATGGTCTTTTTACAGGGCATCAAAACACACATTTTGTTGAACCTGTCAACTACCATGAACAGGTAGTCATGTCCCTTCATGGTTGTTGGTAAACCTCCCACAAAGTCCATGGAAATGCTTTCCCAAGTATGAGTAGGTACAAGTCATGGATGATATAGACCATGTTTCATGTTGTTAGGCTTGCTACTACAACAAAGCATGCATCATCTTATAAACCTAGCTACCTATTCTTGCATCTTGGGCCAATACACATACCTTTGCAAGTTAGCCATGGTCTTCCCTACACCAAAGCGCCCTGCAACCTTAGAGGTGTGAGCCTCTATGATCATTTGCAATCACTCACCTTTAGGAACACATAGCTTATCCAGCCTATAGAATAACCCATCCTAGAGATAGTAGTCAACGGTGATGTCATCATCATGCACATGACTCTGGCTTTGCAACTGCTATGCATCATGGGTTAATGGCGCCATGTGCATAAGAGTCCCCAAAGTTGTAATCTTTGATGTGGGTGGACTTGAAATCATATCGACTAACTTGTTTGTGCTTCCCTTCTTATACTTGATCACCAAATGAAACTGTTGTAAAAGCCCCATCCACTTGTAATGTTTGGTATGTTGTAGCTTACTTTGGGCCTGTAATTACTGTAATGGTTGGTGATCTGTGTGGAATTGTCTCCTTTCCCATCAGATAGTGCTTCCACTTCTTCATAGCTTGCATCATGGCATAGAGCTTCTTATCAGAGGTAGGGTAGTTAAGAACTGCCCCATGAAATACTTTAGAATGGTAGCAAACAAGCCTTCCTCCTTACATCAAGATAACTCCCATAGCATACCCACTCGCATCTATCTTCACTTGAAAAGGTCACTGCCTGTTTGGTAATTCCAGAACTGGTGCTTGAATAATCTTCTTCTTTAGCTCCTCAAAAGCCTTTTGCTGACCTTTTCACCACTGGAAACTCTTGCCACTTGTTATTGTGGCATGGAGCGGTGTTTCTACCACTAAAAATGATGCTATGAATTTCCTTAAGTACCGTGTTGTCCAAATGAAACTCTTGGCCTCAAAAACATTAGTAGACATCGACCATTTCATGATGGCCTCCATCTTGGAAGGATATATCTCCAACTCTCCTCCACCAATAACATACCCCAGATACACCAAGGATTATGGTATTGTCTTTCAGATTAATCACATTCTTGAGATTTGGTTGATGTTTCGAACCAACTAATGTGGTTCATCCTCAGGACAAAGGTGAAAAAATCAATCTTCACAATTGCTTAAATAGAAGAGAAGCATCTTGGTGCTTCTTCAATGTTTCCAGCACCTCTGTCAAATGTGAAATATGCTCCTCCCAAGTAGCACTATATAATAGTATATCATCCAAATAGACAATCAGAAATGAATCTATAAAAGGACGCAATATATCATTCATTAATCTCATAAACGTCGTTGGTGCATTACATAGGCCAAATGGCATAACTAACCACTCATACAAACCTTGCATGGTTTTGAAGGCAGTATTCCATGTATCTTCTTCTTTGACTCGAACCTAGTGATATCCAGGCTTCAAGTCCAACTTGGTGAAATACATTGCTTGTTGCAACTGATATAGCAAATCGTCTATCCTAGACAGATCGTTTATATTGATCTAGCAGATTGTCTATCTGCCAAGTCCCATCCTTCTTTGGCACAATGATGGTGGGTGACCCACTTGGTGATGTAATTTGTCGAATGGCACCCCATTCCAGCAGCTGCTACAACTATTTCTTCACCTCACTTGCTTCAATAACAGACTGCCTATACAACCCAATATTTGGCAATCGGGAGTTTGGCAATAGCTGGATCTCGTGCTCCACTTCTCTTTTAGGTGGTAACCCTTTAGGCTCTTGGAACACATCCTTATATGCCTGTAACAACTCTCCAATTATTGTTTTTTTTTCTTAGTACACCCCTCTTGGGTTGCCTTGCCTCTTATGAACTCCTCTTCAGACTGACTTTCTCTTAAAAACAATAAAACATACTTCTTACTAGAACTCATCAATTTCCTCGCTTGGTTGACACTTAGTAGTGAAATTTTGAACTTGCCTTTGTGTGTCTTGATGATGAACAATTTTCCATCCTTGATGAGTCGGTATTGGTTAGCTCTCCTCATGAATATCGCACCATGCATGTACATGTATGGACTCCCAAACATGACTCCAAAAACATCAAGGGGAACCACATCCATATCTACTTCATCAATCAAATTAGCACTGATAGAAAATCTAATTTTGCACTGTTTTGTTACCTTCAACTCTGCATCCTTATTTACCCATCCTAATGGATATAAGTTTTGATGATCACGGACTTCTAGCCCCAACTTCTTGACCAACTATGCTACAACAAGATTCGCCTGTGATCTTGAGTCAAACAGAGCATCAATCTTTCTCTTCTTGACCTGTATCTTTATATGGAAAAGTTTGGTCATTTCATTCTCTTCATGTTGCTGAAGGCTACTTGGATTCACCTCCTTCTACACTAATGTACATACGATCTTCTCATCCACGTCTGAGCTGCTTTCAACTTGGTTGTTATGGCCATGAGATTCTTCTTCTTATTATATTTCTTCTTGTTCTTTGAGTTTAGCTCTGGATACAACTTCTAGCACTTCTCCTCTGTATGGGCATCAATATTGCAGTGGTTGTAATGGTTGCTAGGATCTTTGCATTGGTGTGTTGTGGCTATCGTCTTTTTATGTTTTTCCCCTTTTTGCTTCTTCTTTCCCTCCTTAGAAGCTTCTTGTTGCTCCTTCTGCTTCGATCCACTTGATTGTGCTCTTTTCAGGCCTATGTTCTCTAAGTATTATTCCTGTACACAAGCCTCATCCACCAATTTGGGCTTGAACAACATCACTTGCTCACGTGTATGGCGGTGAAAACCCCCTAAATACTTGAGGAGTACATATGGGTTCCTTGGAGAGATACCCAACATTATAGCCATCTTTCTGAATTCTGTGATATACTCCTGCACACTTTGGCCCGACTTTTTCTTGAAGTAATGTCATTGGATCCACTGGTCCACTACATACCCAATGGGATAAAACTATGACTTAATGAGGGTTTTGGAATCCTCCCACTTAGTCACTAGAGTTTCTCCCTCCAACCACAGGGTTTCCGTGTGGCTCTCCCACCAAGTCAATGCATGACCTTCTAATTTCAGCCGCACGAATGAGATCTTTTGGGTAAAGTCCTCAAAGAGAAGCATGAAGATCATAATGACATCATTTCTCCCTTAAATGAGATCAAGTGGGTGCAGCAATATCAGATTTCATGTTTGGCTAGCTTGGATGGTCATCTGGGTCACCTGGAAAGCCACCTTCAATGTGAGCTTAAGACCTCTGCTCCAACCAATACAAGTGCATAGGATCTTGCTCCAATGACTTCTTCTAACTCTTGAACTCATGATATGTCTCTACACAATTATTTTGATTCTCTATGTAACTCAATCTCAAATAGTTCTTGTAGTTTTTAGCAACAGTTCTTGTCAAAGGAAAAGATAGCCCCCCTCCACGTGCCTTCAATTTGGGAGTTGGAAGAAATGTGTTTGAGATATGGGAAGTACATGTGTGTTAGATGTGTGCCCATGCTAGAAAATATTTGATTCCAGTGTAGATGATTTCTAATTCTATTTGATTGCTTGCACTAAATACATTGATTTCAGTGTAGATGGTGATTTCTATTCCTATTTGATTGCTTGCATTAGATGCATTGATTTCAATGTAGATGTTGATTTCTAATAATATTTATTGTTTGCACTAGATACATTGATTTCAATGTAGATGATTTCTAATCCTATTTGGTTGCTTGTACTAAATGCATTGATTTCAATGTCGATGGTGATTTCTAATCCTATTTGATTGCTTGCACTAGATGCATTAATTTCAATGTAGATGTTGGTTTATAATCCTATTTGCTTACTTGCACTAGATGCATTGATTTCAATGTAGATGTTGGTTTATAATCTTATTTGCTTACTTGCACTAGATGCATTGATTTGAGTGTAAATGTTGATTTCTAATCCTATTTGATTGCTTGCATTAGATGCATTGATTTCAATGTAAATGTTGTTTTCTAATCTTATTTGATTGTTTGCATTAGATGCATTGATTTGAGTGTAGATATTGATTTCTAATTTGATATAATTGGATTTATGATGGTACATTAATTTTAGAGTGATTGGATTAACATTGTGCATTGATTTCAATGTAAGCACAAAAAAATATTGAAAATGTACATTGATTTTTGTGTTATAGTAATTCAACCTATTAATATTGGAGAGAAAGAGAGCCAAATTATGATGTTTAGTACAATATCTCGAGCTAAAGATTTAAATGGTTTACAATTTAAATGAAAAGATGACAAAAGTAACAAGGGTGACAATAAGAATAGTATAAGAAAATAATTTGAGATTAATCACAATGAAGGCTATTTGTAATTGGCTATATTCATATTATTCACATTTTCTATCATTCAATACTATTACATTGTCAATTTACATTCAAAATTTGTATTTCATCATTAAAATTATTAACAATATTTATCATCTCAACAAACTAGGGTAACTAAGCAAATTTAAAATTAAAATGACCAGATTAATATGAGACGTTTAGCATATTTAAAATTATTATATTAATATTATACTTATTTACATATTATTGATCAAATTTATCATATGTTTGTTAAATTTTCTTGGCCACACACCACTGAAACCACACTAGATCCATCTTAACTCCAGATCTATCAAGTGTCGAGAGGGATCAAATCTCTCAAGGTGCAAACCTTTCCTCAAGTTTTGCACTCAAAAAAGAGGTTTGCACCTCGAGAGATTTGATCCCTCTCGACGCTTGATAGATCTGGAGTTAAGATGCATGTAGGTTCGTTTAAATCCTGTGTTGAAATATTTTTTAAAAGTATAAGATTTAAACATGTTAACCATATTTTTTTTACTTCTAATCACTTCATCTCTTTTTAAAGTTTGTGCTTGATAGATATGGAGTTAAGATGCATCTAGGTTGGTTTAAATCCCGTGTTGAAATGTTTTTGAAAAGTATAAAGTTTAAACATGTTAACCATATTTTTTTACTTCTAATCACTTCATCTCTTTTTAAAGTTTACATGAAATTATATTATGTCATGTGGACATTAAAATATTTTATTTATGACTGAGAGTGAGTGAAATATTTTTACCATATTGGGTTGTAATATTAACAACATATCAAGTGACCATAGTGACGATAAGATTTTATTTATTTATTTAATTTATTTATTTTTTTTTTTTTTTTTTTTTTTTTTTTTTTTTTTTTAACATAGTCGGGTATTGATTATATTGCAAAAAAAGAGAGAAGCAAACTCCTTTTACATTCGATGGGGAATGGGTTCAAGTAGAGAGCTGAAAATGGGAGTGTAGTCCCTATTTCTAAACTTGAAACCAATTTTATATGAATTCCTTTGACTAACTTGATGTATTGTTGAACATACTATCCTAGAAGTATATTAAATTTGCAATACATATAAAATTTAGAGATTTCACCAAAACTGGTTGACTGACTCCTCTTGTTGAGGGTGGCGCTTCTTGCTTTGCTTAGTGGAGGTTTCCCCTTGCTGGCTCTCGTTGATTGACTTGATATAGTCAATAGCTTCTTCAAGATGCTTGCATTTGTCTTTCAGCTCTATTATTTCAGCTTTCTGCTTATCTATGTCTCTCTTTTTATACATGTTCTCTATTTTCATTTCCGCCCTGAGATCCTTGAGTGCTTGGTTCAACCTACCTATCATGAACCTGTTTGCCTGCATGTTGGACAACTTTCATTTTTTGCAACTCTTTCTATGGGATTACAGTCCATTTTGATCCTCTGACTTGCTGTGTTTTTTGTAGCCTTTTTGTTCCTTTTGAGTGTGCTCTTGCTGAGATTCTTTTGATCTGCTTCTCTATCCTTGAAATGAGAGTCCAAGTTGATACAGCCTGTGCCTCACAAATACACTGTTGCACCCCAACTAGCCAAGAGAGGATACACTGGGTTAGCTTTGGTAAAATACTATGAAGCCTGTTTGATGAGATGTCCACCGAGGCTTTTTCGGAAACTAAATGGATGATGGAGAGGGTGTTGTGATGAGGCAGATGAAGGAGTTGATGAAGGTTTCGAGAAGATGGAGACACCCCGGTAATATGGCATAAAGGAATGATGATACAAGAATGAATGCTTTATCGATTTAGGAGAGGGATACACAGAGAGCTATTGGAAATGAGATGTTTGTTAGATGATACTGAAACGTTCTTGTTGTTGCAGATTTTGGGGAAAGCTGAGATACTAATGATGAGTTTGCAGCAAGATGACGAGAGGCCCAAATGAGTGAGAGTGCTTGGCTAAGGGATTGCTTCACTGATGGCTTGACACAGAAAACTGAAGACTTCTACCTGAGAATTTTTGTTATTCACTATGTAGTTATTTAAGCTTGCATTGGGATTACTAGACTTGTAGATGAATGTTAGGATGCGTGTCCTATTGGAGTGATTGAATATGATCATTCAACTATGATTTATGATCACATTTGTTTCATGTAACTTGAATCTGATATGACAGATATCAATTCGACTCACACAGAGAGATTCTATAATCCTTGGCTTGTGAGCTTTGGATATTTTTTTATTTTGTGAGGATTTTCTGCTTATATTCCTGAAGGTACCAATTGAGTGCCTTTATTAACAAATCTGCTGGTGTACTCTCCCTGATTTTTTAATTTTGTTCATGCTTTTTCCCATGTTTTTCTCTTTCATCATCAGCGATGTTATAAATTATGGGATGGAGATACAATAAATTTCATTGTTTTCCTTTACGCTTCCTGCTTCTCTTTCTGCAGCCTTATTGGCGAGGATATCAGCCTCTTTATTATGTTCTCTTAGAACATGTTTGAAGTTGACCCTGCCCAATCCTTTCAAGTTCAGTCTTATCCTCTGATATATTCTATTGATAGTCTTATTATTGGGATTTTTACTATTAATCATTGCTTCAATAATAATTGCAGAGTCTCCTATTCTCATAGGATCTCAGATTGCTTGTTTTTTTAATATCCTTGATCTTAATAAAAGACTATAGGCTTCTCCTTTGTTATTTGTGGTTTCTCCTAAGCCCCATTCGTATGTGACAATCTCTTTCCCATCTAGATCACTTATCACTCCACCTGCTCCTGCTTTCCCTGGATTGTTTTTCAATGCCCCAATGAGAAAAAGACTAAAGCTATTTTGATTTTTTCTCCACTCTTCAAGTTCTTTTTCGCTCATCCTTAGTTTCCAACTTCTTGTTGTAGGGGTTTTCTTTGGTCCTGCTTTCCCATTGTTTTTCAATATTCCTTTGCCAATCCAATCTCTCTCCTCTTGCTGAAGATTGTTGTGATCCACGACTGACATTCCTTTAGTATTTATAATTTCTAAGACTAAACCCCATGTTTTTTATAAGATTTTGCCTGTTCTTGGCTTTTGTTCTTTGAATATACTTTTGTTTCTAGTTAGCCAAACCTGCCAACACAGTACTGGTTGGAAGGCATTTACAAAGCCTGATTATTGTAGTTTTTTTTTTTTTTTAAAGTAAGGATAATTCTTCTCCTTGTTTTATAAAAATCTGAGAGAGTGTTTGTGAAGTTTAAGTAAATTTCCAGCGGCCTTATAATCTGCTTCCAACATTCTCTAGCTATTATGCATTCCAAGAAGAGATGCTGGATGGACTCTTCCTCTATCAAGCACATGAGGCACCTAGGTGGGCCCTGAATTCCTTTTTTTTTTAAGTTATTAGTAGTTAGAGCTTTTCCTTTGAGAAGAGTCCATATAAATGCTTTGATTTTAGGGAGGCATTCAGTTTTCCAAACCAATTTCCATAGACTCCATTCCTGATGATTTTGTTGTTCTTGAAGTGCTTTGTACCCTGTTTTGACTGTGTATCCTCCTCCATTTGGATCCCAAACATAATCTTCCTCTTCCTCGATGCTTATGGGCGCTGCCCCTTTGAGGTGATGCTTTATTTTCTCCCATTTTCCTTTTAAGTTTATTGGGATTGTTGGGATTTCCCACTCATGCCAAGTATGCTAATCCCATGTTGAGATTGAATGAAGATTGCTCAACCCTCTTTCAACCATGCATTTTTGTATGCCAAGAAGGTCCCATTGAAGATTTAGGGGCTTTTTTCCCATTATTCTGTCATCCCAGATTGTTGTCGATTTCCCATTTCCTGGAGTTTTAGATATATGATTCCTAATTGAGGGGATTATTTCCTTTACAAGTTTCCAAACTTGCATGCAAGGCCTCACAAGAATGATGTATATCAATAACTTTGTTCTGGAATGATTCAGATATTTTGTGGCAAGGGATTTTTTCCACCAACTTTCCCTTCCAATTATCATTCTCCATATTATTTTCATCCCTAGTGCAGCATTCATTAGGCCTAGTAAGTGTATAGATAGACCTCCCTGTTCATATGGGAGTGTGACTTGATCCCACTTTACCAGACTGGACTTTTTATTCTCTTGCTTTCCTCCCTGCCAAAGAAAGCTTCTTATGATTAGTTCCATTTGCTTGTGTGCACTTGCTGGGGCCAAAATAATCGCATATTGATATATTAGAAGAGTTGATAGTAATGCCTTAATCATAATCACCCTGGCTGCCATATTGAGCCACATCATACACCATTTTTCTATTTTTTCCACTTGTTTGCTCCATATTTCAGCGTTCACATTCTCCTTGGCTATTGGAAGTCCTAGGTAAGTAAAGTGCGTCCATCTTGCTTATGTTGGAATTTCAAGAATTTGTGAGATGTTCTGAATTATTCTTGAAGGAGTGTTCCAACCATATATTCTACATTTTTAGTTATTTAATAGCCCTCCAAAAACCTGGAAAAAAAAAAAAGAAGAAGAAGAAGAAGAAGAAGAAGAAGAAGAAGAAGAAGAAGAAGAAGAAGAAAGTCATCCAGAACTTTTTTAAATCTTCTTGCTATTATACTTGATGCCCCTCCCAATAAAAGAGTGTCATCAACAAAAAGAAAATGATTGATACTTTTGACACCTTTTACAATTTGAATACTTGTGATTTTTTTTCTTCTTTCCTTTGGTTTTCCAATGCTTAACTTAGCGTTTCAGCCATTATGATATATAGAAATGGAGATAGGAGACATCCTTATCTCAACCCTCTTGAGCTCTGAAAGAATTTGCTTGGTCTTCCATTTATTAGTGGCGCTATCCAAGGGGTTGAGATGCAAGCCTGTATGGTCTCGATTATGTCTTCAGAGAACCCAATTTTTTTAAGAACTGTTGTTAGATATGTGTGGCTAACTCTATCAAAGGTGTTTGTCATATCTAACTTTACAATAATTCCTTTCTCTTTCCTTTGGATGCTAGTATGTATTGCTTCATGAACAATAATCACATTGTCAATTATTTGCAGGTTGGGAACAAAGTTGCCTTGGTTTTCAGAGATTACTTCAGGGAGAACTCTATTGATTCTATTGGCAATAATTTTTGTGAAAATTTTGTAGGAGGAATTGTAGAGAGATATTGGTCTAAATCTGTTGAAAGTTGTTGGGTTGGGTTCCTTAGGAATGAGAGCTAGATATGAGGATTTTGTGTTTCCTCCCATTTTTTTTTTAATACATTTTTTTATCATTCTCATGAAGTCTTTTTTTATGATATTCCAGTGCTACCTATAGAAGGTTATTGTGAACCCATCTGGCTCCGAAGCCTTATCTGAATGAAGACTCCATATTGTTGCCAGCACTTCTTTTTCAAATATTCCTTTGTTTATTTCTGAATTTTGTTCATCACTTTTTTTTTTTTGGATGTGTTGTAGAAAAGCCTTTGGTTGTTCATTTGTTGTTAATAGCTCTTTGAAGTGGTTATGTGTTGCTTTTTTTAATTCCTCCACTCTCTTTATTTCTTGTCCATCCACTTTAATTTGGTCTATCTAATTTTTGGCTCTTCTAATTTTCATTGTGTTGTGAAAGAAGACAGTATTTTTATCCCATGCTTTCAACCAAAGACATCTGGATTTCAATCTAAGCTCTTCTTATTCCTTTCTATTATCCTTGTATATTTCCCAAAATAATTCATTTTCTTTCAAATAATCTTGCTTGTCCTCCTATTTATTTTCTTTTTTCTTCTTGCATGCTGTCCAATTTTTTTTACAGCTCTATTTTCCTTTCTTTTTTTTAATTTCATTCTCTTTTGCCCATATTTTTAGTTTTACCCTCAGATTTTTCAATTTTGTTTCCCATACATAATGGGGAGCTCCTGTAATGTTTTGTGTCCATCCCTCTTTGATTTGATTTCTAAAATTTTCATTGCTGTCCCAGATCGAATTGTATCTAAATGGAAGAGGACCTTGGTTGTCTAGTTTGCCCAGAATAAGAGCTACTGGCTTATGGTCTGAAGTTGTTGTATGAATAATTTTGGATTTTACAGAGGTGTAATCAGTTGTTGTATTTTTTTGCACTAAAATTATGTCCAACCTCTCTTTTATATTGTTCTTACCCATTCTCTTGTTGCTCCATGTGTATTTCCCGTTACTTAGTGGGATATTAATTAGATTATGTTGCTCCATTATTTCTTCCAGAGTTTCTCTTAACAGATCTGCATGATAAGTCCCTCCAAATTTTTCTTCTATCTTTCTTACCAAGTTTAGATCACCTCCCAAAATTATTTTCCATTTTGTTTTTTTGTGAGTACTTTTTTTTACTGAGTCCCAACATTGATATTTTTCTTTATAATGATTTGGAGCATATATGTTTATGATGTTATAGTTTTCCTTTGTGCTAAGATCCTTTAAATTTGTTTTAATCCATTGCTTGCTGATTTTTTGATTTGTCATTTCCCATTTCCTTTTTTCCCAAATGGTGCAGATTCCTCCTTAGGCTCCTGTTGCCTCAAGTGCTATTCCTTCATATTTTTTTAGCTTTTATATCATTTTTCCAGTTTCTTGACTGTTTGTTTTGGTCTCTTGGATCATGAAAATGTCTGGCTCTTCTTTCGTTAGGATGTCTCTTGCTGCATTTGCTTTGTAGGATGTGCCCAAACCACGACAATTCCAAGAGACCACTATCATTATTTATTGGTTTGTTGGTTCGTGATGCCCTTCCTCTTTACTGATTTTTCTCATTGCTTCCTATATTTTTCCCTAGGAATGAGTCCATTGGTTGCTGAGTACCTAAAGCCATCTCTTTGGCTGCTACTTCATCTCTTATTTCCTTGTTGGATTTTCTACCTGTTTTTTTTTTATGTTCATTGATTTGTATGGTCTCTTTAGCTTGGTTTCTAGTTAGGATACGATCCACTTGGGGGGGGGGGGAGCGGGGAACGAGGGATTGAAGGGATGATGGAAAGAGTAAGGGGGTTGGGAGAATGCATTGGAGATCTAGGTGAGGGGGTTCTGTGGTATCTTCCAGTGGCCCAAGGGGGTTCGAATTTGCAAGGGGTGAGGGGATGGCAGTGGAGGGAGATGGTGAGGAAGTTTCATTTGATTCCTGGGGCTGCGAAGATGGTGAGGGGGTTGCTTGTTGGTGGGTTTCTTTCTTTTTACTTGCTCCCATTTGTTTTCTTGTTCCTCAACATTTTCACTTTCATTTTTCTAGAACATCTATTTGCAAAATGACCATATTCGTGACATACCTCGCATTTGAATGGAATCTACTCATAGTCCAACTGTTGTATGTGTGTTCATTAGTCGACCTTAATATTTATCGCTTCTGTAAGTCCTTTTCCTAGATCCACTTCCACGCATATTTTGGCACATGCATACATATTGTCCTTCGGTTCACATCTATCTATATATTTTCCTACTGCATTTCCTATGCCCTTTACTGACTCATCTCCCCAATAGTGTAAAGGGAGGTGGGGTAATCTGACCCATACTAGCACTGCACTTGGCACATCCATTTCAGGATCAAAATATGGGGTGCATCAGTTTAGATATAGTCCTCTGGTATCCATGAAATGTGGGCCATTTCTAAAGATTAGATCTTTATATTCCTTAGTTTCAAAATGAAAGGTATAGTATCCCCTTCCACAGAACCTTATTGCGATTTTCCCGTTGATGGTTGAGCTCTAGTTTCTTTCAACCCATCTTTGAACTGATTTGAGGGACGGCCATAGCCCAGTGAACTGACCCACTAGACCACATTCAGTGAGTGACAAAGATGCTCTACGAGGAAGAGCAGGAGGTAGGGATATTTCTGCAATGTCATCGAGCTTTTTAACAAAATTGTTTATTGTTGGCCTGATTCTTGAAGGTCTTGTTGTTGTTATAAGGGAGGCAAACGCTTCAGTAGCTTCTTCATTTCCTTGGAGGTGATCTGGTAGAGGATCACCCTCCTCTGAGGGATCCATAGGCTTAGAGATCCCAACAATAGGAGGCTGCTGAGTGGCGACTGCGTTGTAAAGAGGGAACCCACTAGGTCAAGCAGCAGGCTCGTGCACGCAGCCCAGGAAAAAAAAATATAGTGACGATAATATTATTGATGTTTAATAATACTTTTAATTAAAACTAACTAAACATGCATATTCATTTTAATTTTTTATTACAAACATTTTTCTATATATAGAATGTTTTATTATTATTTTAAGGATATCAGTCAACTACATGTTGACAGAATCACACATTTCCCTCATATTGCAGTGTAAAATGCATCTTTGGATGCACTAAATAGGATTTGTTACAATACCATGGGCCTATGCAATGGCTTATCAATATCACATGCCTAAATAAACCATAATCCATTTCATATGACCCTTGTTCATATTATATTTTTTTCAAACATTCAATTTAATTAAAAGGGAAAAAAAAAACATAACTATAAACTTGACTTGGTCAAGTTACTAGTGGTTTTCTTACTCAATGAGAACAAAATAAAAATAACTCTACATTAAAATAAAAATAACTTTAAAATAATAAAGTAAACTTGACTTCGTTTGGTGGTTTTGATCTCGAGGTTGATGAGAACCTATGGTATTGACCCATGGTATTCATATGGAATATGGCTTATTTAAAGGAGGAAACAAAACAAGCCTAGATCTATCTAAACTCTGGATCTACCCATATTGAGCTTCAGGTTGATGAGAACCTATGGTATTGACCCATAGTATTCATGTGGAATAGAGCCTATTTAAAACAGGAAATTAAACAAGCCTAGATCTATCTAAACTCCATATTACCAAGCATCGAGAGGATCAAATCTATATCAAATTACTTTGCAAAGAGATTTGATCCTCTTGAAGCTTGGTAGATCGAGTTCAGATGGATCTAGGCTAGTTAAGGATCAAATCTCTATTAAATTTCTTTGCAAAGAGATTTGGTCCTCTCGAAGCTTGGTAGATCTGGAGTTCAGATGGATCTAGGCAAGTTAAGGATCAAATCTCTATCAAATTTCTTTGCAAAGAGATTTGATCCTCTCAGAGCTTGGTAGATATGGAGTTTAGAAGGATCTAGGCTAGTTAAGGATTAAATCTCTATCAAATTTCTTTGCAAAGAGATTTGATAGTTAAGGATCAAATCTCTGTCAAATTTCTTTGCAAAGAGATTTGATCCTCTCGGAGCTTGGTAGATTTGGAGCATTCAGATGGATCTAGGCTAGTTAAGGATCAAATCTCTATCAAATTTCTATGAAAAGATATTTGATCCTCTTGGAGCTTGGTAGATCTTGAGTTAAATAAAAACAATGAAAACCTTATAACTATACACTAACATTTTTTTTTGTAAATTGTTAAAATGTTTTGGATAATTGACCTAACATATTGATTATTAAATATTTTGATTGTATTTTTGGATAAAATAGAATTTGGTAGATCTTTCCACCTAATAAAAGGTCAAGAAAGATAGTTAGCATTATTAACACGATAATGTAAAATAACATCTTAGAAAAAAGAGTTGGATAAATCATTTTTTAAATATAGATTTTGTTCTTAACAATTTTATATTATTTTAAGAGTTTATGCAAAATTCTTATTTCATGGGAAAAAAATACAAAATCGGTCAATTTGAGAAAAGAAATCAATTTTTTTATTTTTTTAATAATATTACATAAAGTTTCAAATTGTGTGTTTTTTCAATTTTTGATAAATTAAATTATTTTAAAAAATAAATATAAAACTTAAAAACTAATCAAAATATGGTGAAATCGAAAAAATTATTTATTTTTAGCTAAATTCTTACTCAGTAAAAATAGTAGTGACCACCTTTAAGAATTGACTTTTTTTTTTTGCTAAAGCAAGAGTCGTACCTTCTATTCATTAGAAACAAAGAAACAAATTACATATAATACAACTACCCAAAGAGACCTGAGGGACATAGAATCAACTATCCACTCAGGGCTTGGGTACCAAGCCAAAAGCTTAACAATTGGGCCACACGCCCACAAACTTAACTATGAGACCTTCAAAAAACATACCAATGCCTAAACCGCCCGATCTGTTTGTAAAGATATGTCGGAAGAGATGCATATTGCAGCCGAAAAAGGCATATTCTTTGATTCCAAGAACGGACCCGATGGAAAAATAGAAACCATATTTAATGGATTTCGGGTCCGAATGGTGGAATAAACTTCGCACATGTGATCCACCTGAAATCCACCAATTCCAACCTCAAGGCACAACATGCAAGGAAGATAATAGTGAATCCGAACCCAAAATCCAGATAACCCAAAATAGCAACCCGCCCCTAGTAGCCCGGGAGGTCTCCCGCGACTCAGTCCCTGGAAGAGTCCCTTTGATCCGAGCCGTCCTCTCTGACGCCTAAACCTGCAGCCAAGGATGAAATCCCACAGCAAAGACGACTGAAGTTTAACGGGTCACCCCTCCAAGTTGCCTGAACAATCTTGACTGCTGATCCACCCGAGAGATCCAACGGTAGAGAATAATATCGCATCGAACAAGTTAACCAGATGTTAGTGTGTGAAGGAGGGCGATTTTCCAAACCCTCACACTGCCACATGTAGGAAGTTGGATGGGATCGCTGCAAAATCACTAAAACCGTTTCCCACTTTAAAGCGTTGTGATCATCCAAATACCGCCAAGGAAGCGGTTTTACTCCCCGAGGCCCAAAAATGCGGAGATTCCAACTGTCGGTAAAATAAGGATTCCTACCACGCCTGATCGACTTTCTTGTCTGAACCTGGACCCCAAAAAATAAGAGAGGCTCTCCATTAGTTAAGGAACTATGGTATCCACTGCACTCCGCCCGATGAACAGTGATGACCATCTTGTTGACTCCGGGGCTTTTAGCAACAAGCCGTGTTCGACCCCCCACCAAATACTAGTTTGCTAGAAACTGATGACACACTCGAAGGCCAAAAGGTTAAGAGCTTGCCTCCATGGCTTTGTGTCTGAACACTCTCCTATCCTCTTCCTCTTGCTCGCAGCAAAGATTTCTCAGTCTGCTTTGTCGCAACTCTTGCCAATCCATCGAAACCTTGACCTCTGTACAACTGACCCGCTGATTGGTAAGAAGATCCGCCAGCTTGTTGGCCTCTCTGTGAACATGATGGAAACTAACAGTGCGCAGGTTTTGGAGGTGATCCTGAATTCGCTGGAAAACCCTAATTAATTTCCAGTGTTTGGAGACTTTTTCCAGTGCTACTCCACTGTTTATTCTTTTCACTGAGTTGATTATTAGTTCAAAGTTTCGCTTCTATTATCACATTGCAGCAATTATCCTGACTTAGAAAATCCAAGCATTGCTCCAGAGCCATGAGTTCAGCCATGTTGTTGGTAGCTATTCCTAAGTGACAATGGAAGATAAAGATAATACTTCCCTTAGCGTCCCTAAGGACTCCTCCATACCCAGCAATTCTCGGGTTTCCTTTTGATGCTCCATCTATGTTGTATTTCAGATATCCTTCTAGGGGAGGATTCCAAAAATCCTTCTCCGTGTCCCTTGTTGTAACCTTCCTATCAATACCTTGAGGAGTGAGCCCCTACAACCCCAGCTGCCTGAGAATTTTCCAATCCATATCTAAGGGAGGATTTTTAGGGTGGTTTCCAGAAATCCTTCTCTGTGTCCCTTGCTGTAACCTTCCTATCAATACCTTAAGGAAGCTGCCTGAGAATTTTCCAATCCATATCTGAGGGAGATTTTTTTGGGTGGTTGCGAACAGTGGTACCCACTGTCTCCTTAAGTTGTTTCAGGATTGTCTCAAATAGGCGATATGGGGGATTTTTTTCCTCCTTAAATATTCTTTTGTTCCTTTCCTTCCAAACATTCCATATAATGAAGCTTGGTGTAAGGGCCCACGCTAAGTTGAGAATTTCATAGTCCGAAAAATTTCCTCTCCACCTATTGAGGGTATTAATGATGCTCCCTTTGTCCCTATTCGATTGTTGAAAGATTTTGGCAAATATGTCCCATAACCAAGAGGTGAAAATGCAGTTGTTGAGTAGATGCTCCATTGTTTCTTCTTGCACCCCACAGAGTAGGCATCTAGAGGGCCCCAGGATACCCCTCTTCCTGATGTTATCCCAAGTCAAGATTTTCCTGTGGTATACCAACCATATGAAGAGTTTGATTTTCATCCACCCTTGGTGCCTCCAAAGTTTCTGCCAGATTTTCTCTGGAACCTGGGGATCCAGCTCAAGGAGAATGCCTTTTGCTTCTTTAAGATTAAAGGTGCCCTCTTTGTTATTGCCCCATCTTAGTTGGTCTTGCCCCCCCTGAAACTAAGATCATACTTTGTTCCACCATTCTCATTAGCTCTTCTGCTTTTGTTTTCAAGTGGTTGTTATTTCTGCAATCAATGTTTCTCTAGATTCTCCATTTCTTCGTCTGTTGAGTGTTATTGCAGAAGTCCTTTACTTGAATTAATCCTTGGGCATCTGTTTCATGTTTAAAGTCGAGGAAGTCTTCTTTTAACAATATTGGTTCTTGTTGCCACTTATCTTCCCAAAAAAGAGCTAGATCCCCTTCTTTGATTTCCCAGAAAATATTTTCTTGAACTAATATTCTGTTTTCCCATGCTTTGTTCCAAATGTATGAGCCCTTAATATTACCTGACATTCTTATGAGGTCACTAGTTTGCCAGGATCTTGCATATTTTTCTTTCCAGATATTTTCCTATTGAGTCTCTAGTTTCTAAACCCAGCGCCACCATAGTTTGGCCCCTAAAACCTTGTTGGGTATTTCCTAATCGTCCAAGCCAAGCCCTCCATGGTCTTTGGGTCTGCAATTTTTTTCCCAAGACATTAAGGCCCATTTCTTCCTCATCTCCTCCTTACCCCAAAGGAAGTTTCTTTGTATATTTCTGAATTGCTGAAGGGCTTCTTTTAGAGTTGGGAGGGCTGATAACATAAAAATAGGGATGGCTTGCAGGACAACTTTTGTAAGAACCAACCTGCTTGCAAGATTTAAAGATATGAAGGTCCATTTACTAACTTTATCCTGCAACTTATTGATCAAGGGTTCCCAAATGCTTTTGAGCATTAGTTTAGCAGTTAGAGGAACTCCCAAATATTTTGAGGGAAGGGAATCCCTTTGAAAGCCAAGAATTTTGGAAATATTTCTTTGAATCACAATATTGGTATTAAAGAAGAAGATTTTTTTATTTGGAGAGATTAACTTCCATACTTGTGGCCATGGCAAAGACATTCAAGATTTGTTTATAAGTTGTAGCTTCTTTGACTGTGGGGACTCCCTGTAGCATTGTATCATCTACAAATTGTTGATGAGTTAGAGCCTGACCATTCTCAGTTAGTTGAAGGCCATTAATCTTACATGTTACTTTAGCATGCTTGATGGATCTACCAAATCTTCCATCATGAGAATGAAAAGAAATGGAGAGAGTGGGTCTCCCTGTCTGAGGCCTCTAGAAGGCCTAAAAATCTCAGAGGGAGAGCCATTCACCAAAATTAAGAAGATGGAGGAAGTTACTAAGGCCATGACCCACCTGACCCAATTATGATCAAAACCAAAAGCAATAAGAACCTTCTTCATATAGGTCCAACTTATCTTATCATAAGCTTTGGCTATATCTAATTGCATGATCATTCTAGCCTGCCTTTTGCTACTTAACAGTGAACCACCTCTTGGGCTTGGATGATGTTGTCTAAAATTTGTCTGCCTTCCACATAACCAAATTGTTCCCCTGAAACTAGGGTAGGAAGCAGAGGTTTAAGTCTATTAGCCACAACTTTGGATATTAACTTGTAAACCACATTGCATAGAACTATGGGTTTAAACTTATCTCTGGGCATTGTCCTGCTTAGGGATAAGGGAGATAAAGGAGGTATTGAGCACTTTCAAAATAGTTTTGTTCAACCTGGAATCCTCCACTACATTTAAAATATCATGTTTGACTATATTCCAACATGCTTTAAAAAAATCCACATTAATGCCATCCGAGCCTCGTGCTTTTCCATTCTGCATTTCTTTGAGGACATCATCTACCTCCTCTTCAGAAACTATCCTATTTAGATTGAAATTGTCCTCTTTGGATACCAGCTTTGGTATGTTTCTAGTTACATCACTAATGGACTGTTCTCTATCTGAATTATTTTCCTTCGTAATTCTTCGGAAGTGTTGAACTAACATAGCTTCAATATCTTCATGGGAGGTGAGAAGATCCCCGTATTCATTCTTAATTGAAGATATTATGTTGTGCGTTTATTCGCCATGGTGGACCTATGAAAAAATTTCGTGTTACGCTCCCCTTCTTTCAGCCATTGAACTCGAGACTTTTGTCTCCAAAAAAATTCCTCTTGTTTACACAGATTATCCCATTCTTGATGATATTTGTCCACTTGGTTACTTTTAACTCTATCAAATCCATCCTTGATCAGAGCTTCGTTGAGAACCTTCATTTTGTTTTCAACCCATTTTTTTTCCACAAAAATATTGCCAAAATCATTTTTGTTCCAATCCTTTAGTTTGAGTTTGATATGTTTTAATCTTTTATGAAGAAGAAATGTTCTTGTTCCCTGAATCTGTAAATCTTCTTACCACCTTTTTTTAATATTGTTGATGAAATCAGGGTGGGAGAGCCAGATATTTTCAAATCTGAAAGGTTTGTTTCTGAGAGTACCCATACCTTTGATCTCCAGTTGAACTGGCCAGTGATCTGAGCCTCCAAAGGGGAGAACTTCTACTATTACTTCCTTATTTGTTAGCATAAGATCCTCTAAGATAATGAATTTGTCTAACTTTGAGGCTACCTGAGACTCTCCTCCTCTTTTATTATTCCAAGCAAAGAGGCCAGTATTCGTTTCAGTATCAACAAGGTTCATATTGTCTATAAAGGTTTGAAACTCTAAATAGTCTTTACTTAGAGTTCTGATTCCTCCTTTTTTCTCCAAAAGAGATTTGATCATGTTGAAGTCCCCTCCCATGATCTAAGATATTTCTACCTGTCTGTCCCTGAGATCCACCAGTGAATTTAAAAACCTGAGTTTGTCATCTATCCTTTGAGGGCCATATACATTTGTGACCAAATAGGTGTACTTGTCTCCTATAGGTTGAATAACTACTGATAGATAGTTCTTGGTTGCCTCCGCATCTATTATGCTAATTTTTTTAGGGTTCCAAAGAGTGAGAATTCCCCCCGTTGTATCTTCTGCTTTAACTTCTAGAAACTCAAATCTACTGAGCCATTTGCTATGGATTTGTCTTAATTTTTGAATGGAACATTTCGTTTATTGGATGAAGATAATATCCGACATTTCTTGTTTCATCCTATTACTAAGCATTCTATGCTTTCTCTTACTCCCTGGACCTCTGATATTCCAAGATGTAAACTTCATAATTAAAGATTTGTAAAGGAGTAGATGGCTAGATCTTTCATCTTACCTGAATTTATCATTAGCTTGCCACACTCCATCAAGAGTTCATTCTGCTTTTTCCTGCCTTTTTTCTTACCTGGGTTTCTTGTTGCTAGTCCCAGATTTGTTTTCATCGTCTTCACCCCTCTGTTATCCTGCTTATCTTTGTCTTTTCCTTTCTCCAATGCATTAGCCTGCGTTTTACATAAAAACAACTGTTGTATTCTATTGAGCTCTTATTGAGGTACCGAATCTACTCCTCCCGTAGTTCCCCGAATCAAAAACCCTTCCAGATCTAGGTTTTCTTTATTAAGAATCTCCTGTAGCTAATGGTCCTCCTAGTCCATTTCACTATGGGTCATTTCTTGATCCATCTCAAGTTCTGTTTCGCTCATTATGGTTTCTTTCTGATAATCAATTTTATGAGTTTGTTCACGTTCTTCTTCTTTTTTCTTTTCCCCGGGATTTCTTTCCATTGCTTGATCTTCCTTTGTAGTTTCTTCGTCTTCCTCAAAAAATTGGAACTTATTTTGACTGACCTTTAGCCCTTCATCTTGATGTTTCTTTGGTCCTCTTTTGCCACCTTTTTCTCGATTTCCCATTTTCTGGAAGCTATCCATTTCCTTCGTTGTGTTAGCCTTGCTATTATTTACCACTCTACCGAGTGGACAGTCTCTAAATAGATGCCATGTTCATGACATCTACAACATTTGAATGGAATATGCTCATAGTCTACTGTTTGCACCCATTCTTCATCAAAAACTTCCAAGATCACTTCATCTGGTAGAGCTCCTGATAGATCCATTTCCACACATATCCTAGCAAATGAAGTGTATTTCCCTCTTCTTGTGGCTTCAAAAGCTTTGACAAAACGACCTAATTTATTGCCTATGGCTGTTAACGATTCTTTTTGCCAGTGATCAAGAGGTAAAGAATAGAGTCTTACCCAGACCGGTACCGAAGTAAAAGTATCACGTTCCGGGACAAAATTCATCATCCATGGCCTCATGTAGAGTCCAGCTGCTGCATAGAAGTAGGGTCCTCCTTCAACAACTTTGTCATTGTCTTTAATGTTTGTGAACACTACAGTGAAGAATCCCTTTGACCCAAGATGAAGGTCAATGCTTCCTTTAGGTTTCCAGTGATATTTTATCCATGTCTGTAAAGCTTTTTCAGTGGGCAATCCATGTTTGTAAAGCTTTTTCAGTGGGCCATAGTCCCATGAACTTACAGATAATAACATATGTCCGCATCTGATCGCTATGTGCTTGCAGAGCAGGATCGTTTAAAATAACTCTGGGAGTGATCTCAGCTTTAGGTTTGTAGGGTCCCTTTTGTTTGTTGTCTTTATTTCCCTGCTTTTTGTCTTCTACCTCCTTGTCCTTTGTGCCATTGTTTTCCTTAATATTGGCTACTACTGTCTCCTCTTCCATATTTCTTTTCCCTTCCTCCGAAGAACCTCTAGCATTTTCTAGAGGGCTCTTACCTCTACTAGCAACGACCTCCGTGTAGGAGGGAGTGGCACTCTCTCCTCTGCGACCCTCCATGAGGAACCCTGTCTGCAACTCGCTGAAACCCTTGATGTTCGCCTTCGCTATTCCGCTCCCCTTCACTCCAATTGTAATCTGTATATTACTAAGAATTAACATTTTTAATAAGATTAAGTATTTCAAATTAATAATTAGTTAACCTTTTTAATAGGATTAATTACTTCAAAAATTATTTATTTATAGCTAAATTCCTATTTAATAAAAATAATAGCGACCACCTTTAATAATAAAAATAGTAATGACCACTTTAATAATTAACCTTTTTAATAGGATTAAGTACTTCAAATTAATAATTAATTAACCTTTTTAATAAGATTAATTACTTCAAATGTTTTTTTGTTGCTCTAGTCATTTTGTATAATAGTGCCATTACTAGTTTTGATAACTGGAAAAGGCAGTAACCCTTTGCAGATTTTATTACAATCTTTTTGGTTCAACAAATTTTGAAATCTGAAACAACAGATCTTGAAACATACCTTTCAGCATGTATGCAGAGTGTAATCTCCTTGGTACCTTATGAATAACAAGTTAGGATTAAAAATAATTAAATACTTCCAATAAAAGTTATTTCTATATGCTTTGAAGTAATTTAAACAAAGACATGAAAATTACAAATATAAAGTAGATTTTTCGCTGAAAATGTCAATGCCCTTAGTGAATTAAAATATACATGTAAGTTGGAGGATTCATGAACTTCCTCTTTCTTCGGTTTAAAATTAGGTTTACTCAGCTTTGCCCTTTCTTCGTATATTTAACTCCATTTTCATATCTATAGCAAACGGGATTGTTCATTTTCACATTTGAAGTTGTTAAAATTAGGTTTATTGGAGTGTTGTCCTTCTCTTCATGTCATATATTCCTCTTTCTTCGGGTTAAAATTAGCTTTCGTGGAGCGTTGACCCTCTCTTGATGTCATATATTTAATTCCATTTTCATATCTGCAACAAACGGAATTGTTCATTTTTCACATTTGAAGTTGTTAAAATTAGGTTTATTGGAGTGTTGCCTGTTTCTTTATGTTATATATTTAACTCCATTTTCATATTTGCAACAAATGGAATTGTTCATTTTCATATTTTAAGTTGTATGTGGATGTGTGAAAAAATTCGAATAAATAAAGTAGTCTGACGGAGGTTATTATTTTGATTTAGTCTTAAAGTTTCTGGTGTAGTTGTTATTAGTGGTTATGAAGAGTCATTCCAATGTATAAGTTGTAATGATGATTTAATTGTGAAAAAACCAGTTTTGTAATGATGATTTAATTGTGAAAAAACCAGTGATTTGTGTCTTATATATTTGTATCTTATATTGTATATGAGCTTGTTGTGGCTTAGTTCCCTGCTAAAAACTAAAAAGGTGTGAACACTATAACAACCAATTCTTTGTAAACAAGAGTAAGGTAAGAGAGTGGATTATTTTTTTTTAATGTAGTATAACAGATTGTTTTTTTGAGGCTGATTGTTAAATATGTGTCTATAAATATTTTTGAGTGTGCCGTGTTGTGTGTAAGAGGAGGATGAAATTTTCCAATCTTTGAAGAAAACGTCCAAAAATTTGCTGAAATATCCAGATCTCAAATCCCTTATTAAAATCTGACAATTTGTGGATGACTTTGAAATTTATCAACAATTAGTGTTGTATGTAGATGCTCGTTGCAGTATCATAGAAACAAGATATTTTATGCAGCGTGGAATTTAGACACTGCAGGTTTCTTCAAATCACAACAGGTGCTTCAAAATATGGATGTCGCATGGATTGTCTTCATTTCAATGTGGAGAAAATTTCGTTGTTTCAATTGAAAATTTCCAAAAATTGTTGCAGACTTTATGCAAAGAATATTTTATCACTTTGGCGGCTCACAGGGGAGTAGTCATTGTTTCAACGCAGCAATTAAGCATAGAAATGCATCGGTTGTTTCGAAGGTAATCGGAATGCATCGCTCGCAATACTCTTCCACTCGTAGCCCGTCGTGAGCGTCACCAAAGGAATGAGATTGCAGATCTGTCATAAGCCATATGGGTAATGAAGGAGAAGACTACAGCAGCATTAATCCTAAAAGGAAGGGCGATTTCACTAAGGAATTCGATATAAATTTGAGATAAAATTGAAGTTTGGCCTTTACACCGGTGCTTCTCTCCACCTTGGGCTTTAATTGGATCAATTGTGAGCTTGAAGATGGACGCCTTCGGGATTCCATAGGATCTGGAGTCGCGATCTCGTTGTGTGAGTGAGTTTTATTGAAGAATGCTTCGAGGATGATGAAATACAGATGGATTCCGAGATCAACATATTTTTTTCTGATCGGCATGACGTACATAAGTTATTTACACTAGGTTGGGTTGAGGGCCAATAGTGTGATCAATGAGTTTTAATTGATAGTGGATTATGTTAAGCTCCATTAATGTTTACCAACTGTTACTCACAGTTATGGAACTAAACTGCAGTCTTTCCTTAATTTTTGGAAACCAATTGCAGTAGTTTCTTTAAATTAAGGAAATCAACTGCAGTTAATTAATATTCTGGTTGGAGCTTCTCAAGTGGTCCATTACTCCATTTGGAGTTCTCTGCCTTGATTTGTGGAACACCTGACACATAGCCATTAGAAGCTTGATGGAAGCTTGGCTATAAATTCATCTGATTGGTCCTCAAGCTAGCATCTCAATCCCCTTCAGTTGTTTACACCATCTAGCTGAGAGAGCATAGCTTGGAAGTGCTTTCAGATTTTCTGTGATTTTTATTTTGCTTGGATTGAAGCTGGAGTGTTGTTGAAGAGAAGAAGCAAGTGGACTGTGCAGCAAGAGCGTCATCAATGGCTGGAGGTATTCCTGGACTTCTAAAGTTTAATGTTGAGATTCTTTAAAAAAGATTTAGAATCGTTGTTAAAAATTTAGCTTACATTTGGTATCAGAGCCTCTTTACCTCTGCCTTGGAACGCAGTTTAATGCTTCTCGCTGTAATAAAAAGCTTATCGGTGCCCGGTTTTTTGAGCCGCGGGCATGAAGCTGCGATTGAGCCTATTTATTGTGTTTATTAGAAAATGATCCAGTTCAACATTTTCTATTTCAAAATTTGGAATTTTATAGGTTAAATGGTTTAGCATGTCTGTTGAACAAAATTTCTCAATAAATTGCACTAGAAATGGGATTGTTCATCACCAGCCCGGTACTTAAAAAAAAAAAAAAATACAATTTCCCTCAGATTCAGATCCTTGCTTCGCAAAGACAAATCATATAGAGCTCAACGGTTGTGCAAAGAAACCAAATTTCCTGGGATAAGTTTTTAAAATAACCTTTTAATTTTTCGAATGATGAAGCAATGACTGAAGAGGAAGGGAATAGAGTTAGCTTGAATTAAGCCCTGGGCCCCATGGGGATGGTATCCCGCTTTCGAGATTGAACAGTGCGACGATGGGCTGTTGAGGGTGTTGAGGGTTCAACACCGTTTCTCAACGTCTGTAAGATGAACTGTTATCTCCTTTGTTGTTCGATTATTGTGCCAGTATGCCCAATAATTAAATCCAAATACATATACAGTTTTCTTGCTTTTATACCTTGTTATTTATGTATTCTACAATGGGATATTCACGAGTCAACCCAGATTAAAAAAAAAAAAGCAAGAATCGTTTTAGAGATTTTATTTGATGGGTTTAGGTGTTTCGAGGTTTTATCAATACCCATCTTTGCATTCTGTGATGTGTTTATGATAAAATGCCCCAATTCTAGCCCCTGGATAATGAACGAAACCTGAGCAACAAATAAAAAAAATCACAAAGAAAACCAACCCTGCTACAATCAATTTTGCATCATTATATAGATGCTTTATCCTCCTAAAGTCTGCAACTCTGCGCCTTCATGCTGCCAGAGTTAAAGATCCATGTGTTCTGCATGGTGTAAATGGTAAGACGTAACATAATTCCCATGGCTATGCCCTTAGAAGTTTCTAATTATAGAACATTTAAATAGATGAAATTATTTATAATGAAAATAGTGCAGCCTAAATATTTAGACTATATATTTACTGTGTCGTGGTAAGTTAATTGAAAGAGTTCACAGTTCTGCAAAATATTTTTAGGATCCCATAACAGGGAAGTCTTGCAGTCTTGCAAATAAATTTCTGGGTACTGCATCTAGGCATTTGCCACTTGGAGAGTACCTTTTGCAGATTCTATGGGAAGAATAATTTTCACAGATTGATGGTTATGTTTTGGCCACCAACATATATCATCATTCATGAAATCTGTCTCAAAACTCAATATAATACATAGTCTTTTGAACATTTGGAGCTGTTTTATGAAGATATAAATTTGGAAAACTTTTAGCCACATCTATGTTAAAATTTTGGTGAACATAGTGTGTTGAATCAGCGTTTGAGCACTCTGATGGCGCTGTGATTTACACAGGGCAACATGTATTTCATAGTAAAAATTTCTAGCTGCCTTTTTCTTTATCTTGTCCTCAATATGTCATTGGAGATATGACGGGGAAACATGGTTTTGGTGCTAAAATATCCGTGGGGCAAAAGTGTTTTCAACTTATGGTTTGTTGTAAGGATTTCCAACCACACACGGAAGTGCAACAATTTTTCTTCAAGATCTGGATTTATACCTTTTTTCTTTTCACTCACGTCTTTGTTAAGCAACCATAAGGTATGTTTAAGCTTTCTTATTATTCAATCTCAAGCCTTAGGAAATGCTATTGTACATGGAAGTCAAGGAGGCCAATTTTAAAAGTGTGTGGATGAGCCTTCTGAGATCACAGGTTGCAATATGAAGGCCTTGCTTGGAGCAAGGATGATCCATCATCATTATATTGCAAACTCATTCAAAGATAGGTGCTATCTTGAAGATGCACATGCCAATCTTGGCATGATTTTGTTGCCCTTGTTTGTATTCTTGAGTTGGATATTGTATTTGGCCATGTGATAATGTATGTACCAACTCATGAACACTTTATATTTGATATGTATTTGTTTTGGTTCATAACAAAACATAAGGGTAGAATTTTTGACCTTGATAAGATGCTAGGGTGGCTTCATTGATTGTGATGAAAGTAATTATATATATATATATATTTGTTTGATTTATAAACTTAAGGGCGGAGCCTGAAGTCAAGCCACCTAGCCTTCGAACTGCATTTGTTATGCAAGTGCAAAGTAGATCAATGCTGCTTCAGTCAATCTCCGGGTTTTGTTTATAAATTGAACAAACCATTTGCAGTCATTTACGGTAATGCTGACTGCTTTAGCTTTAATTTTGAAGAATTATTACTGTTGTTTACAGTAATGCTGAGATTTTATGGCAGTGGATTTACGTTATACTTGCTGAGACATTATTTTTAGGTTAAATTTGTTTTGCCATTTATTGTAAAGAATAATGTCTAGTGGATCTAATTATTTTAATTTAATTAGAGAATAGCCACAAGATTTTAATTAATAAAATTTATATATTTTGATTGGTTAGTCACATAAAGATTTTTAGACTTTAAATTGTAATTAATTAGAATAAATATAATAAATTTTATCCCACAAAATTTTTTATTATATTTATGTAATTAATTAGGATAAAATTTCATAACCTATCCACAGGAGTTATGAATGGATAGTTTTATCATAAAGTTCAAAACAATGAATAATTGAATCTACTTGAATTAAAAATTTAGCTACAGGCAATTTTTATGTCATTAGATTCAATTTTGAGCATAATTTACATTGGTAAAACATGAAATTTTATTAAGTCTCAATTTTAAGTTTCTTGAAAATGACTTGATCAGTGGGAGCGATCAAACCAGAAACAATAGTTTCTGAGAAGGATCATTCAGAATCTCACACTTACAGTTATGGAAGACGAGTTCGTCTCCTGTTTTGAGGCCACTGTACATGGTGTATGGCTTAAGAGTTTCATTTCTAGGCTTAGAATTATGGATTCTATCTCTAAGCCATTGAGAATATATTGTGATAATTCAGCTGCTGTTTTTATGGCTAAAAACCACAAAAGTGGGAGTCGAAATAAACACA